>OMLP01016067.1:0-17464 GCA_900302685.1 Spondyliosoma cantharus
GCAAAACAAAGTGCAACGGAAAAGGTCGCTACAAAGTACAAATCAAAAATGCAAAGTTCAAAACAAAGAAGCAAAAATGCAAAAAAAAACGAAATCAAGAAACACAAACCTGTGACATGAGAGGGGGCAGGGCAAGGCAAGGCAGTGACAAGAAAGCTTGACAAGGGATGACGCAGACGAGCATAAGGCCAACGTGGACATGAACCGAGGTGACAAAGACAATGACCAGCCAGGGAGTGCAGGGCAGACACAGACTAAATACACAGATACTAATGACACGACGAGGAACAGGTGAGGGGAGAGGAGGGAGGAGGCCAGGTGAGGTAACGAGGGGGGAAAAGCACAGAGGAGAACACTGGCAGACAGAGGGAGACAAACATAGAGACACTGACAAGACACAAGAGGGCATGGAAATCAAAACTAAAGATACAAAACATGATACCGAAAACAGACATGACAAGGAGGATGTACATAAGATCTTTTCTTTTATGCTTAATACCTAAAAGCCAACAGCAAGGCTTGTGAAAAACAGCCCAAAAAACCCTTTTACTCTTTTACTCTATAGAAAGAGTATAGAAAAAAGGTTGACCTTCCAAAAAACAGCCTGGTCCAAATATGAATTTTCTCAAAATACTACATTAATAAAAAAAATTTATAAAAGAGACTGACCTTCCTAATACATTTACATGACAGCAGACTTGAAAGGAAAATAATCAATCATTCATCAAGCCATTTTAGAATAGACTAGTCGGGCTGATTTGATGTGCTCATCACTGAAGACTGGACTGCCTGGACTAAAAAGCCACTCCACAGGTGCTCCAGTCACCGTTGTTGTGTTGAATGTCATGGATGTGGTTCTTCCATCTTTGACTGGACTTTAAATAATCAATGACTTCAATGTCAGAGTTGAAGGAAGCTGTATCATCCTCGTGAAAAGCAAAGAAGTACCCCAGTAATGCTGGGTCTGTTTGATGGGGGGGAAAGCACTACATTCAGTAGTCAGCACTTTGGCTTATGAACAATGCCATTGTCCATCACAGATGGTTGATGGTCATCGACCACTAATCCCTGACCATCGTAGCATTGTGATTTAAAAAGGCTCCCTGCCAGAAAGCACAACGAAGTGCCGTGTCCCCTCAGAGTTGACGTAGAGCAAGAGTTGTTGTTGTTTGTGATATGTGAGGAGAGTAAATAAAAAGTTGTTGCTGCTCAGTGCATTATGTCTCCATGTCCCGTTTATTATTTTTCTTATTAGACCAGCGTAGTTAGGCAAACCCAAGACACTCGGTTATGCCGTTTTTATGCACAGTTTTCTTAGCTTAGCTTCCTTGGCTCGTCGACCAGCATTGTTTTATGCATATAAGGCTGAACAAAGCTAAGTTAAGGACATTTGATGCGGAGATGGGGACGCTTTTAAACTTGGAACAGGGATATAAGACAGTGGTAACAGGAGATAGTTTCCTCTGCAGGGTGAGACAGTTGGAGATTCATGTCAGAGCAACGGTGGGAAACAGTGGCGGCTACAGTCGTGAGCCAATATGCAACTGCTGCCTCATGACCACACTGAGGGGACACGCTGCCGCAAATTCACAAACAACAATGTCGTCGTCCATCACAATGTTTCACCGTAGACATCGTCATATGCCAATTCAGCAGACATCACCCAACCCCAGTCAGCACTGTCCATGTGGCTTCTCTTCATTGCTTTTACCACCATTTAAACTTTGGCAATATGTACAGTATGTACATCAGGTAACTACATAATTGTTTGATTAGCAACTGCAATGTGATCACTGAATTTAGGAACAGTAACTTGTTTGATTAAAGGAGACATATTATTCTCATTTTCAGGTTCATGATGTTATTTTGGGTGACTATACTATTTTGGGGTTTACATGCTTTGCCCTCCTAAATACTTAGTATGCTCTGATTGGTCATCTCACATGTGCCTGAGCCAGCAACAACAGAGCAGCTATGCTAAATCAGTTCTCATTTGCCAAACTAGCGTCTAGACATAAGTTATGCAAATGTGTGACACTGAGACATAGTGTGATGTCACAAAGTCACGCAATTGAAGGCAGGACTACTGACGAGTCATTTCAGGAGCACTGTTTTCTGTGGGAGAAAGGAGCTTCTGTCAGGGTGGACTTTGACCTTTTTAGCTTTCAAGATCTTTACTTACACAAGAACAGAAAACACTGCAGGGAAGGAAAAAACAAATAAGCAAAATATGTTCCCTTCGGTGTCCATTACAGACAAATGTAATATGATTATAGCAATGTGTTGCCCTCGATGCTGGTCAGTAAACGATGGCCGAAGCATGTTTGGGCGAAGTGTTTTGTTATGTGATTTGAAAGGTAAAAAGATTGCGATGCCATTAAATCAGATCAAATACAAATCTACATCCACAAATATACTGATCTGGTTTGTGAAACATGCTTATTCAAGTGTTTTTTCTTGGGAGACTTAAACTAGAAGAAGCAAAGCCGCTAGTACATTTCGTTCCAAATGAGACGTCTCAACATTTGTAGCGCACTGACAATAAGTGAGTATCCAGCAAACTTAAATACCAAAGTGAGCATCATGCCGGCTGCAGCGCTCATCAGTGCACAAACACAAAGTGGGCAGAGAACACACTGCTGGCTCTGTGCTGCTCAAACTCCAGCAAGTTACGCACACATCACTGCCAGAGTTTTTAATAGGCTTTTTTGACCAACAGATGGAAGTGATTTTGTGTTGGAAACAACAGCCCAGCATGTTTTTCTGCCTATGTCTGAGCGTTTAGCGCAGGTCCAAAGGTTAAACGGATGATGATGATGTTGTCCCTGGACGCTCCTCTTAGCCCTGACTTTGTCACGCTTCAGCGAGTTCGCCCGGGGAGAGACAGCGGCTGTAAGCAGCTTTTGATTCTCATCGTCATTCTGATACTTGTTAATCTTTGGGTCAGGTGTGAGAAGCAGTTTGTGTTAGCTTTAAGACTTATCTACCTGTGTGTGATTCCTCTCTTGAAGCACATGAAAGCCTGACTCTCATCTCTTTGCACAGTCGGCGTGTGAGCACCTGGTTATCTCTGACCATACACACACAGGCACGACTCAGACACACATTCACTTTCAAGCCCTCTTTTTGAACAGCGCCTCACATGATATGTCGACGTGGTGCTTATACGCATCAGCGCGAAAGTGCTTTCCATCTGGGCCGATGTAGCTCCATCCTGTTGAGCTGAGGCAGTTTTATGCATAAGCGCACGGTTTGAAGTTGGAAGATTAAAGAGGAGGAATATTTACTTGCAACATTCAGAAAAAATGTGAACTTTCTCCAAGGCAACAAACTTAAGTCACTCTGACCACAGTACTTTGTCTGGTAACCCAAACAAGATGTCTGTATATGCTATTATGTGCTCATTTCTGCGTATTTGTGCTTCTAAGTGCCCTGTGTTTTCAGGCCTCAATGATGAAACATGGTGAAAGGCAACACGGAATGAAAAATTGAAACTGATAAAAGTCGCCTAATAGCTTTCATAGATTTCAATTTGCTGGGCTGGTGAACAGAAGAAAGGAGCGAATGAACCAATAACAGAGTGGCGACATACTTCAGGTGGACAAAATAGCAGGAACACCACATGGCGTAATGCAATCCAATACAGCACTGCCACAGTAATGGTACCTTTGATTGATGTTTGCTGGGAACTCGTTTTAGGGCTGTGGTCTGTGTTGCTATTATAAAAATGTCTCGTTAAGCATAAGTAACTTGCCACGGTGCTTACCTTTTGCTGTGATCCTGAAGGATGCACTCGACTGGCCCTCCGCTTCACCTGGATATCGATGATTGTCAGTCAGCTGGTAGCTGTAACATGGCTCATGTCTGTCACTGCTGTTGTAGTTTTGATATACAAGTTAAGGACAAAACAACAGAGGCGCATTTTGAGACTGTACAGTACGTTAAATATACTACAAGGAGTTTTTAACTTGTTCTATGAGCCTTTCTATGAGCTACACAAGCAAACAAGGCCATTCATTTAAGTGATGGTAGTCCGTTTTGGCTGCGGCAGTGCATGCCACAGGGGGTTCCGCAAAAATAGGCAGCCGACTGTAGCTGAAATGTTGAAGAAGTCACGGTCCTGTGGCTAATCACAAAAGCTGGCGATCAGACTATGACTGAAGCCACAGTGGAGTAACGTAATGTAATGTATGTATTCACTCTTTGGCTTGGCTTTGTGCACCACTTTAAAACACATCTGTGGATGCTGACAATCACTGTAGCACTGCATGCCTAACCTACTGTGGCAGAGGCATGACCGCAGATCATAGACACAGTAGAGGGCCAGTAGCAGCATGTTATTTAACATGGACCACAGTTTAAAAAACAGCAATGATCTGCCTCATCCTGGTTGTTGCTGTTATTTTTAAGCCATTAATGAGGATAAACGATCACTGGTAGAACCAGCATGTCAGAGCAGAACAACAAAGCAGCTTTGTCATTTTGCAAACTGACTAGCGAGGGTTCACAACACGTCACACACGGATCATTGAGTGACACTCCCACATGAACTGCTGCACCGAACTGCATCGTTTTGCTGCACTGCTGGATTTGGTCCGAATGTACCCTGACTACTGTACACCATTCTTTACACACTTTCATATAGCTAACAAAAGAGCATGACACATTTCAAAGCTTTCAAAACTTTCAGGCACCCCCTGTGAGACGCATGCAACTGGAGCTTTTTAAAAGCTCTCCAACCTCACATCCATTTTCTCATACAGGAAATTTATATAAATATCACAGAATTGTTCGAAATGCACTTAAAAATTCTGAGGGAGGGCTGTCATACAGACCCCCCAATGTCTAAACACAGTTACGACTTTTACCGGTGCTGCCAGAATCAACACAAAATGGAAGTTCCTTGCAGCTGCTTTAACTTTAAGACCACAATCGAAGCTGCAAAGGCAACTTCGGTACTCTCCAAAAAGTAACGAGAGCCATATGAAAAAACAGATAACAGAGAAACACCCGGGTATTTCCTGTAAATGTATCCGTATATGTAAAAGACTGTTTTAAATGCATTGCCATGCTACAAACACATTCATGTAACCACTGACAGAGACACCTTTTTAAAGCACACTGAATTTGAAATTAGACAATAACTATGAGGTGTCATTGTGAAGTGCCACCCTGTAAATTATACTATTTATAGACCCACATCAGAAGAACAGTGTAAGAACTGCTACCCTGCAGTAGTTCAACAATCACAAACATTGGGAAAGTCATCACATATGATCTGAGGTTGCAAATCCTTTTCAGTCAATGACTGATTTGGTGTCTTGCTCATGATGCCCCACCAGGCTCACACTCTAGCTGTTTTCTTTTTCACATTTCAGGTTTGTTTTTTTTTTAAATCATGCCACTGTTTTACTATAAAACCTCCTTGGCTGCCTGGTGTGTATTTTTAGGATTCTACAGCTAAAATCCATAACAAAAAGTGAATAAAATGTGAGAAAATAGTGAAAAACGGCCCATCACACTCAAGGTAACATCATTTAGTCACTGTTATCATCCTGCCAGCAGTCTAAAAACTAAACATGTTCAATTTACATGATATTAAACTGAGAAAATCAGCAGATACTCATATTTCAGGTCATGTTACAGGTCATGTTAAACAGTTACATTGAACATTCCTGTGTAAGACTTCAGTTCACTTCTCTCTTCATGAAGTACAAAATTTCCATCACAGATATCAACCCCCAAAACACCTTCAAAGCCCAGCGTCAGCACTTCAGAGTTGTTGTTTCATTTCAAGTCCAATATGCTGAAGTTGAGCAAAACAATAAAAACATTGGTTCAGTCATGTTTCCTCACTCTATGTGCAAGCGTGTGTGTGTGAGGTGTGCTAATGGATGGGAGTGAGAAAGATCACAACAACACCGGAGCTGCAAATGAAAAGATAATTGAAAAAGGAAAAAGGAAATATTTAAAGAGAAGAAAATTAAGAAAAGGACAAAATGGAGTAGACACTGCAGATAGATATATAGACGGATAGACGGATCGATTTCATTGGATTAGACAGGGATGGAAAAACAGGGAGAGAGACACCCGCCGATGTTGTCAGGGGCTTGCCGCCCGTTACAGGGGCTAGCTGATGAAAGCCGCCGTGATGCCTGGCAACAGTGGAGGAGCACTGCAACACATGCTCCATCACAACAGGACGTACAGGTAGAGAGGATCAGTGGCGGAGGAACGCAGAGATAAGATCAGGGTTCAAAGATGCCCCTGCCAGGCAGAGCTCAGGCAGAACGGGGCTGGAGAGCACAAGGATCAGATTGGATTCTTTTACCACTGTGTTTAAGATTATACCTCGCTTTCTCACTTCTTGTGAGAGAGAGAGAGAGAGAGAGGGAGAGCAAAAAAACCCTCAAAAAAACACAACTAATTCTTCATGGGTGTGTGCCCTCTCCCTCAACCTGCTGTGTCGTCCTCTAATTGAGTCCTGTCACGTCTTCCCGTCTCCTGCGACACTGTCCCACTGACTCGTCGGGCCCACTTAACCTGTCTCGCCCGCTTTTTCTTTTCATCCGTAATCTCTCCTCACCTCATCTCACAGTGCACAGCGCTCGGTCCTCTTGCGCCTAACCTGCTTTTCCTCATCAAAGACGCCATCTCTCTTCTCCCTGCTCCTTTTACTGCCTCATAGCCCACGGTCTGTGCCATAGGCTGTGTCTTATATCCTTCCTTCCACCCACTCTCCATTTGTCAGTCGTCTCCTATCTGCTGTCTCTCTCTGTCTCACTCCGGCGCCGGCGCTCGTTCGCTGTTTGTTCTCGCTCTGTCTTCTTTTTCTGTCTTTTTCTTTTTTCCTCATATCCTCTATTTGGTTGTCACCCATCGTGGTGTATCGCTGGTGGTTCCTCCCCATCTTTTTCTTGTCCCACCGTCTTGCTCTGTTCCCCACACCCCGCACACACAGTCCACATATTTCCCTCTTTTTCCATTTCCTTTCCTCTCTTCTTGGCCCTATGAGGACTATAAGGAACCCCATGGAGAGAAATGATGGAATTGAATTGTCAGTCTTCTTTTTTTTACTCCTTGCATAAGTCAAAACTCCCTTTTTTTTTCCCCTCTTCCCGCAGTGTCCTTCTCTGGTCTGTCCTTTCTCTGGGAGATAAATCGAAGATTGTTAACAAGATGTACATTTACCAGGTTAATCATCTCCCGTGGGACGCATTCCAGTCTCATTATTGTCACCACGCAGGGTAGATGGCGATGTCATTTAATTTCACCAGGAGAGAATAGAAACTTTTGCTCCCTCCTCCCTCCCGAACCCTCCTTTTCTGCAGCTCTCCACCTCAGCTGCCTTGATGTGAAATGACCTTTATGGTATAATGAGCAGAAAGGTACCCGCAATCATAAATTTTACGACAAACTGTATATTTTACATTCAGCTCGTGTGGAACAAACTACAGTACGGAACAAAAGAAAGGAAAGTATGCAGCTATAAACAAAGCGTGTGTGTGTGTGTGTGTGTGTTTGGGAGCAGCCCCGTTTGTATCTGTGAGTTTGTGTATGCGTGTTTTATGGAGACACGAGCACAAAGAGACTGTCACTCTGAGGAACAGCTTTATAGAGATCAAACGCCCTCAGGTGGGTATATATCTCCACCTGCTGAGAGGCAACCCCAGTGCGATCCCCGGCGAGGTGAGTCCCTTCCCTCCAGGGAGTCCAGCAAAGGTGGCACAATAAGGGGCTCCACCCTTTTAAGATCACCTCTTCTTCAGGCCGGGAGTGTGTATGTGTGTGTTTTTATTTGATGTGGATCAACTGATCGTCAGGATGGGAAGATAAGAAAGATAAGATAGACAAGATAGAAGCCATCTGCCATGAGGAAACTTTTCAAGAAGTTAGGGGCTCTCATTATGTTGAATCATGTGTTTTTTCAGACTATGCATTTCACAGATTCTGGAATCTGTGTGTGTGTGTGTGTGTGTGTGTGTGTGTGTGTGTGTGTGTGTGCGCATGCCTGCGTGCGTGCGTGCGTACGTGTGCTGTTCAAAGTAGGAAAGAAATGCTGCACACTGTGGCTCCATAATCATTTACCTCTTACTTATGTGACGTTTTAGCACTCAGGATCAACATCAGGAAGGACACAAGCAAGGGGAACGTATAGACCAGGGGTACTCAAATACAAATCTTAAAGGGCCACAAAGATTTTTTTCAATGACTCAAAGGTCCATGTATTGAGGTCGGTCATGGAGTGACGCTCCCAAACGAACCACGAACGAAACTGTAGCGTTTTGCTGCACTGCTGGATTTGGTCCGAATGTACCCTGCCTGCTGTACACCATTCTTTATACACTTTCATATAGCTAACAAAAGAGCATAACACATTTCTAAGCTTCCAAAACTTTTAGGCACCCCCTGTGAGACACATGCAACTGGAGCTTTTTAAAAGCTCTCCAACCTCACATCCATTTTCATCTCATACAGGAAATGTATTGTCCATGTATTGAGGTCGGTCAGGCCACATGCAATAATACTGTAATATTCAAAACAAAATGTCCTTTTCATTCAAAAGGACAACAAAAATAGAAACAAAAAAAAAATGTCATTTCCATTTTGACATAAATTAAAATACATAGTTGAATATTTCCTTTTTGTTTGCCTTCAAACATTGTGCCCATCCTTTCAGTCATGCATTATTTTATTATTTCTGCATCTGAGAATGGCTTTTTGTGCTTACCCAAAATCCACACCACTCTAAGTGAGCTATGTTGTGTCATGGGTATGACAAGAATCCTGCTTGCAGCTTGATAGGACGATTTCAGTGCATTTGTTTTTGTTGTTCTTACCTCTGAATGTTGAGGAAATGTCTCTTCAAAATTCCTATGCTTCATTTCAAATTGGAAATCTTCATCACAGATAGTCTTCTGACATATTAAGCACGTGGGTCTTGTGCTGGATGGAGGGAGAATGAATGCACATTTTTCAGTCCATTTTCAGTCCGGGGGCCGCCTATTTAGGACCACTGGTATAGACCCAATCACTGTTGGGTTCATTCGTTGGGTTAGCAACGTCAAATCAGCTAACTTTTTTGCTTCTGTTGTCATTTTCAGTCATTTTTTGCTTCAACTAAAATCTTAAAGGTGCAATATGTAAGAACTTTAGTTTAAAACATTCAAAATTTAAGTACAATTATCAGCAGAATGGGAACAAATTACAGTTTTGTTGCTATTTCAAAGACTTCTAAGTATTTTATTGCAGGGATATCTGTTAAAGTTAGCATCTTAAGCAGCTAGCCCCTAGGCAACATTCCAGCTGAAGAGGCGACCATTGGTAATAACACCGACAATCTCCCGGTGTGCCGGGCTTCCAGTCTGGCCAGAATTATCTAAAAGGACTTCTAGTTAATTGAGCTTACTAGCTGTCAGCCGGTGACTGATGAGACGCTGCTGCCATTTGTTTGAATTCAACAGGTGGCCAAGTCTTACACACTGCTCATTAAACTTTGATCCAGCCCAGTTGTACATGAATATCAGACAGAAACCGACTTAACATGCTTGCAGTTGGGAGTTTCAGGTGTACTCGTGGAAGCCATTGCTGTATGTTACAGGGTCGGACTCAGAGCAGACAAGTCTGCAGGAGTCACGTTTCCTCATTGGTATGCGCATATGCAAATGTCGCTCTCCTTGCCCCTCCCCTCAAACCTCTCCTCCAAAACGGTGACAGAAAGTTGCGTCCCACTGAAAAAATACTGACATTGTGAAAACTCCTCTCACTGAAAAAAGACAAAAAGAGAAAACAACAAACAAACAGAAGAAATACTTTTAGATGTCTGTGTTTTATTTTTCCATTGCCAAGTATTTGTCTCAGTGCCAATACAATTTTTCAAAATACAAAGGTTTCATTGCCGTTTGTTACCTGTCAGTTCAGGTTTTTACTTCCAATGACAAATATTCATTTCGAAGCCAAAATTCACTTTCACTGTTCTGGCTCCATACTGTGGGCCGTCTACTTCCTGTGATCTGCACCTCACTACGACCTTTGCCGTTGGTTAAATTTCTGTTATACTGCATATGTATGCCATCGTCACCAGTAAATACAGGTTTCACCAATCAACCAGGACTGAAATCATGAGGATCATTTCCAACTGTCACAAAGTCAAGACTTACAGTCTTGTACGTTGAAGGAACAGATGATAAAGTTATTAATGACTGGACAGTAAAAATCATCAGCATACCTGTGTTCCAAAAGACTTGTACACAGAAAATATCAAACAATTTCTTCACGAATTGCCGGTTAAATTTACTGTCGGTATAGTCATTGTTTGGCTCTATTTCGTTGAGGTGACTGTGCTGACCTGTTCTCCAGCACCACAGTCGATGAAATTTAAATCACTGCAAGAGGAATATGAAAATCCAATGGCAGATCGCCATGTAATTTACTAAGCACATTTATGCTACCCATGGGATGAATTCTTTGAATCAGAGCTGGATGTTTGACAAAACTTCTTTAACTTTATTTCAGTTTGAGGTCAAGCAATAAGGAGGACTTCAGGATTTCAGCTTATGTACAGTGTTGGCCTTTTTTTTTTTTTTTTACTGTGCTTTTTCCCCTGACCATAGCAGAGGTTTGAGAAGGGAAGTGGGAGGCGGAGCGCACCAGGTGAGCACAGTGGATGGAAGTGAAAAAATATTACGCACATGGCATAGCCTAAATGTGTGGGATTGGTTAAAGAGATGGTAATGGACTGCATTTAGATAGCTCTTTTCTCGTCTTTCAACCACTCAAAGCGCTCTTTATCACACGGCACTTTACCCATTCACACGCACACAAGCAAGCAATGCAGCAATTTATATCAAAGGCACCTCACAATATCGCTGTATACCCATTCACACACACTCACCTAGCAGACAGAACAGCCTTCAGGAGGAATTCAGGGTTCATTTTTATGCCCAAGGACACTTTTACGTATAGTAGTTTCAGGGACGTTGCAGTTTTTCCAACTTTCTGATGAATGCCTTGAGAAAGGCCTTTTTGATGTATTTGGTGTAGTCCAAAGTTATGCCCAACAACATTGCAACAACATATTTTGACTCTGATTAAGGACGCAGCTATTTCATAATGAAGTCTTGTTAATTTAGATTTTTTGATGTACCTGTCTCGTGTCAACTGGTTGATCTAAGGACCCTAGGCCCAGGTTAAGCTGATAGGACGGCTCATCCACTCTTCCATTAGCCGTGTCTTAAGATTTCCCTGAAACGCTATTTTTTTTAAGTGTTGTATTAGTTCAGCTGCA
Source organism: Spondyliosoma cantharus (assembly GCA_900302685.1). Taxonomy (NCBI): domain Eukaryota; kingdom Metazoa; phylum Chordata; class Actinopteri; order Spariformes; family Sparidae; genus Spondyliosoma; species Spondyliosoma cantharus. Next base: position 11,288 of record OMLP01016067.1, read on the forward strand.
TTTCAGAGTTCAGAGCGATAATGGCATTTCTTGAGGAAAAGCAGAGAAAATGAGCGAGTTGAGAAAACAAATGCCTTGGTGCTCCGTGTGAGGTTGTTGACAAAAATGTGAACAAAAAATGAAGTGAAAGAGGGTAAATGGACTGTAATTATGAAACGCTTTTCAAGTCTCGGCGACCACTCAAAGCACTTCACTGCAACAGAAGTCAGCATTCACCCATTCATATACACACTCACGCTGATGGAAGAACTGCCAGGTGCTATTTGGTGTTCAGTATCAGTGGCTAAGGGACACTTGGACATGTTTACTACAGGAGCTGGGGATCGATCCACCGACCCTGCGATTGGTGGGCGATCACTCTATTCCCTGAGCCCTAGCTATCCAAGGGTGTTGTAATTTACTGCAGGTTGATTGTGAAATGGTGCAACATTGCATTATGGTGGGCTGTTGATGTTTTGGTGGTACGGCTGAAGAATTTACCGCAGTCAACCCCAACATCCACATACTCTATTTATTCTGAGCTGTATCCGGCCAGTGACTCTTGGCAAGAAAACAAAACATCAAACTAGCACAAATGATGGACCCAGAAATTCAAGGCTTAACTCCAAAAATAATTCATAACCACCTTGAGGCTTCTACTCTTGTGCTGTGGCTCATTAATGGATGTAATTGGTGAAAGAAGGGATGCACGGTATGGATTTCTTTCAGCCCGTAGCATTCCAGCTGAAAGAAGTTAGCCTGGTAGTCTAATGACATTTCTTTTCTTGCAATGCAAGTGCTAAACAGAAATTGAACAACAGAAGGAAATAATACATTAGCTTGCTTATTAGAGCACACATCAACTTGATGCATTCCTCCGTATGCACCGAAAAGTGAGCAAAGTAACAAAACACAAAACTTTGGGACAGAAATTATTCGAGTGAAGCTGAACTCCTTTTATTCCAGCCACCTTATACATCTTTTGTCATTAGATTTCTGCACTGTGTTCAAGGTTTTTACATGTGTACTGTAAAGTCCTTACAAAATCCAGTTTTTGCAGGAAGTAACAAAATAAGAGCATATACAGGTGCATCATAAACATTGCATGGGGGTCATTAACACAGCTGTATCCAATGCTTTCCTGCTCATCATGGTCAGTACCAATAAGTTAACCGATAATTTAGCATTTTGGTTTTATAAGAATTATTTAAAACCTCTAATTTATTCACACCTGAGGGTAAGATGCAAAGAGCAAAGATCTGATATTCCTCAGCTCTAATAGCACATGTTGCATTAGAACTTTTTCCTTCCTGTTGAAAACCCTTGCAGAAGATGTGTTGCAATTCTGTTGTCTTCCTCTGAAACCTTAAAAAACGTCCACACCGGCGACTACATGTTTGGCTCTCTAGTCTACTAGCCGCAGCAGTTTAACGTCCTCTCGTATTCCTTCTTCATCTCCTTCTCCTTCAGTCCACCACCCACTGTATCGGAGCGTGCGGATGCTGAGCTTGTTAAGTCAGTGAATCCAATTCGGCTCCATTCTATTGGCTCCATTAACCGCCTGTAATTTCACTGATACAATATGTAGCCAATAATATAGCTTTCCCAATATGGTGTATCATGCATCCCTAATATGTACGATTGCGTAAAAAAGGTGTGTTTCTTTGTGTACAATGATTTTCAGCTCATATTTATGCATACAAATACTCACCTCTCAGATCTCTCTGCATGTTTGATCTAATGTAGCCGGTCTCATCTGCATGCGTTTGTTACATTCTCTTTCTGTCCGTCAGAATAAATACAACAACAAATCCCTTTTTCATTTGCAGCCACGTGCGTCTTCCCTGGGGCGTTGCTCCGCTCAGCTTGTTTCTCGTGAGGCACCGTGAGTGTAGACTAAGGAATATGAGCAGCGTATTTCCAAATGTAATGCATTATTGTATGGCTCCTGCCACCTGGGCTTCCTTGATGTGTGTTTGATGTAAAACCCAGTGGCACCAGTAAAGCTCTCCGACTTTGAAGGAGGTGTATCGATGAGCATGAATGTTGGATGGATTGTTGTAAAGTGGATTCACATGAAAGGGCTATTATTAATGAAAGAGACACTTGAAGAGAAAAGAAGGTGGTGCACACACACACACACACACACACAGACCGACACATGGATGCATACCTCACCCTCGGGAAATAATCATGGGAGCTAATCCATCTCAGTGAGGTGGAATATGCTTATTTAAACGCTTCAGTCACAAATTCATTTCACACATTCCTCAGGCTCTGTAAGTGATCAGTGAAGAAAAATAGACGCAGCGCTCGTTTTCGCACCACTCTCTGAACAACATTAAAGGGTGTGAATATCTAATCTGTTTTTCATCTGTTTCTCTCCTGCCTGTCACCCGCTTTCATGGTCGCTTGCTTTGTTTCGTCTCCTCTTCTTCCTCCTCTCCGTTTCATTTTTTTTAATCAGCCGGCCTGCTCTCCATCCCCTTTTTTCATCATTTTTGTCTTATCCTCACGTCTGTCAATGTCTCCGTCTCTACAGGCATCGGCACCGAGGACGGCAGCGCGAAGACGGACGAGGATTACAAGGGCAAGTCCCAGAGGCAGGTCCAGTTCAACCCGGGCCAGACCAGAGCCACGTGGCGGGTTCGGATATTGACCGACGGGAAGTACGAGCAGGCCGAGACATTCCAGATTCTGCTGTCCGAGCCCGTGATGGGAGTGATGGAGTTCCCTTCCACAGCAACAGTTGAGATCCTGGATCCGACCGACGGTCAGTACTGCATTAATTACTTTACGCTAAAGTAACACGCTATGCAGCAATGAAATTTAATGGAGTACATTTACTCAAGTACAAGTATAATTTTAATGCACTTGTACTTTACTTGAGTATTTCCATGTTCTGCTACTTTTACTCCACTACATTCATTCAATAACTTCAGTTACTGGTTACTTTGCAGACTGCACGCTGCATCAGAACCCAAGTAGTGCATTTTAAAATTCATTGCCATTTTATTGGCAATCATTTAAATATTATGTATAATTAACTTCAACTTTTGTTACTGAAGTACATTTAATTTCAGATACTTTAACAATAGCACAATATCTTTACTAAAGTATGACCTTTGGGTACTTTTTACATCTCTGTTTAAGGGTATAACAAATTATTTTCACTCCACTACATTTAACTGAAAGCTTAACTTAAAAGTTATTTTAAATATTTAAATTGTAAATATAAAATATAATCAAACAAATTGATTATGATATAATATTGTAGATTTAGCTACTAGCACTATAGCATAGTAACATCTTTAGCTTCCCGTCAGCTGTAACATTTGAGTCATGCTGACACATGAGTGCAGCGGTAGTTATAATCCAATTAGAATATATGAATCTGAAAAGAGCGTTACTTTGAGTATATTAAGATTCTAACACTGCTTTTACTTCAGTTACGATTTATGCACTTATCTAAACAATTCATACACTTGTACATTTATACACTGAATACCACAGTGTTGTATCCAAAAGTCATACTTGGGTAAAAGTAAAGATTACTTTGGTGAAAGTGAAAATCACCCTTATGAATAGACTTGTTGAGTCAAGGGTCAAATTCTGCACACGCACCTTTCGGCACAGTGAAAAAGCAGACATTCAACAGTGGTAACAAGAGGAAAAACCTATTTTTTGACTGGAGGGGGACTTTAAGTAAAAGATCTTAGTAATTGCGGTGGTGACAATATGATGGAGGTGTTTTCTTCCACGGTTACAAAATCTGAAACGTAGTCAGATTCATTCGGAGGGTTGTGGTATCCTGGAAGAAATCTTTTTCTAAATATTGAATACAGATGGAGAATACAAAGTATTTCATCTATAACAAGTTCACATGAGAAACTTGATTGACAAAGATTGTAAAACAAATTATTGTATGAGGAAAGCACTCATCTTCAATATATTTTATCTTTTCAATGTGAAATCTATTGTTCGAAAATTGTATTAAAACACAATGTCTACTGACCTATAGAGAGCAGATCTGTTTGCTTTACTCACTTGACGGGAAAAAATAAGACTGCAGCTACTGCACATCGCACATCGCACAATGTCCCAGCTGCCACTCAAGTAGGCTATTCCTGTTACAAAGCGATGAAAAATACATCACCCTTTACCACATATCACATTTGTTGTGTGAGGCATCAGTCAGCTTGGCACAAAGAGACTGAGCAATAGTCAATATAAACATAGTCTACAGTAGATATAGAGTCATGTCAAATCTGCCCTCTAGCAAAAGGAGTGGAAACACAGTTCTGACACGACAGCTGGTAGAGATTTACGATAGCGTTGTTTTTTTTTTACAGTGCTGGACGTGCTGAGGAGAATGCTTATTTCTTTAAAAAAAAAAGTGTATGTGATTATTGTTTTGGCCTGTAATCATCAAACAAATGGAAGACAATCATTGGAGTGATTCTGGTGGTGAACATTAGACAAACTCTGATGGTTAAGTATTGAAACCTCTTTTGCTTTTTCTCTCATGAATAGTTTGTAATCCACTGTTTTTTCACGGGGCCCCGTTCTTTGTGTCTGCGCCTGCAAATTGAAATGTTAATGGAATATTGAGCAGCACGACAGACTGGCTGCTCCGCTCAATCAAGGCCAGAGTTACTCCCCTGCACTTTTTTTCTTTTTTTTTGGTATGCATTACTCCGCTGCTCGGTGCAACTTTTATGTAATTATAGATGTGCAACAAAGATGGAAACACTGAAACCTCCATTATGGTGACACGCAACAGCTGCTCTCATCGCTCTCCCCCTCTTATTTATCTTCTCTCTCTCTCTTCCACTCGGTCTTGATCTATCTCTCTCGTGCACGCGCGCTCCCCCTCACATTCTCGCTCTTCAATCCATCCTCCCCTGTGGGTTAATTATGGTGTGTGTGCGGAGGGCAGGGGCTGTTTTGTTTTCTGTCATCTCTGGGGAATTTCTCTAATGTGACAGAGATGTGCCACTCTGTACTATAATGGGGCTCTGGCTATGATTGTGGTGTTAGCTGTACTCCGGCTTTCGCTCTCTAATGATGAAAACTGGCTTTGTCGGGTCTTCTGGTTAGCCTGGAGATTCCCCTCCCCGGGGGCCGTGTCAGCTGGGCTAATGGCTCGAGAGAAGCGGCGAGAGGATCGCCGAGCTTCAACCGAAAAGCGTTCCAGAATTAAGGCGAGCATAATGAGCTGAGTTGGTTCTAACAACACGGACGGTCCCACGGTGCCCGGAGCTCTTCTTTATTGTTTTCTTCTTGTTTTAGTTGTAAAAATGTGTACGCTGAACCATCATTCTCTGTTGGCCTGTTGCAACTTTGATTAATAACAAGGGCCTCGCCTTCTTCTTCGGCGTTCGCTTGCCTGTGGTACACCCACTTAAAGTGCTGCAGCAGACACAAACTCTGTGTAATTACAGAGTGTTGATAGCCCAGCATTCCTCCTGCAAAACTTTATGGCTCTCTTTCATATATAATCCATGTACAGTGCTGACTAAAGATGAAGGTGGCAGCCTGCTGTCTGAGTGTTTGCTGCGAGCGGCCCCGGCATCTCACTACAGCGACATCTCTCTTGCTTCCTCTACAGAGGGGATGCTATACATCAGTGGAGCTTTTACTTAACTTGCATTTTGCACCAAGGTCATTTGCAAAATGATGAACTGTTTTCTGTCTTGTCATTTTGATTTTTTTTTTCCCCCTGATGGAATCGCGAGGCCAGCTGCATTCAAGCGCATCTCTATGTAATTATAAAAGCTTTGTCTCAGTTAGGATGTAAAATTGTCCTGACTGCTGTAGGGGGGGCGCGACACATGTCCTGCGAGGTCGCCGTTGCGCCGGGTTTGGTTAGATAATGCCATCCGCTGTAGGTTTCCGGAGGCCTGTTTGTTTTACATTTACAGTTTTCGTTTTTTTTAAGGGGGGCGTAAACTGGTTTCACGAGCCGGTGTTTTGAGTGAGATGCGCAACTATCAGAACAACAAGCGGAGAGTAGAAACTGTTCCATTGAATATTCATGAAATTACCATCAATAATGGAGAAGTTCTAGGCATAAACATAAAAGCCAAACAGATCTTTGTGTTGTTTTTGCCAAGAAACCCCAGCAAGATCAGGTGCAAACTATACTCTATTTTAACACCGTCTGTAAGAGCATGTGTGTTGTCTCTCCCCCCCCCC
>OMLP01016068.1:0-13063 GCA_900302685.1 Spondyliosoma cantharus
ATATATATTTTGTTTTTGCTTTAATATCCTCTCCTTACGAGGCATCTCTGCAGAATGAAATATGATTGTTAAACTACAATCTGATGCACATAAAACACACACACACACACACACACACACACACACACACACACACACAGAGAGTGTACCACCTCTAAATGCGACAGTAGTGATTTTCTCCTGACTCAATAAAGTAGTACATCTGTCTTGTCCGTCAGCGATGAAAGGAGAGACACAATGTCCTTTTCAACACCCTCTGCTCAGATCGGACTGCTGTTAGACACTCAGGATGCCGATCTGAAAGGACTTTCCACTGTACGCGCAGAGAATGCAGCAATAAATGGCAGCGCGAGCCGGATTGTCAGTCTAGGACTCGTCATTCCTAAGAAGATAGGACCGCTGATTTTACACGGTGAACCTTTGTTCGCTTCGGGAGATGCAAACTGAACTGTATAATGTCTGTGACACCAAGGTGCCATCTTCGAGTTGCTGCATGGCTGTTGTACTGATGCACCTTGATTTGTGTTGCTTATGCATCTGTTGCCCTTTAATATGTTAGGCTACATACCAAACTGATGGTGCTGCACCCATCAGACAAAATTGAGTTTTAAAATGAAATGATGTCGTTCCCGTGGACGACTCTCTGTCTTCCTTTAAATGCTCAGTGACAAACAATAATACAAACACAAGCAGTTTTTTCTCCCGTGCTTGTGTGTGAGTGCGTTGCCGAGGACGGCGTCGCCGCCGCCAATCTAACGCCGCAGTGATAAATGAAGACAGAGTTCAGAGACGCGCTGACTTTGAGTAAAGCAGCGGTGAAGGAACTGCTTCTCGCTGAATGTAAAACAGGTGCCGTGCCGAGCTACACTGCTGAATAGCAATGTGCACACACAAGCATGCACACACACACACACACACGCAAACACAGTACAATTAACCTTCGACACTGCTGAGCAAAATATTACATTTTGCCCTCTGAGTCCTGGTAATAAGGGCAGTTAGGGGATGAGAAAGAGGGGAATTTTGAAAAGAAGGAAAAATCAGCTAGCCACTTACAGCCATCTTGATCCTGGTTTATGCAAGTCTAATATTAAGGTGAGACTTCGCCTAATTAATGAATTCACTCCCCTCCCCACAGCGCCTTTTTTGAACCCCATTTCCATGAGGTAATGAAATTCAGTGAACTCAGCGATGCCCCAAAACAGCTGGATCTCAGTCAGGAACACAATTAAATCATCACAATTCATTTTGGGCAGTTTTATTGTTCGAGGGCAGATACAGAGGAACGGCTGAATTGCCGTAGTGGTAAATGTAGAGATGTCTCTAATAAATTAACAATTTCTCGGTTCTGGATAGTTTTTTTTTTTCCTGCCAGCCATTCCAATTAATTAATGGTATTACTTAAACACGCGTTGTGACGTGAGCCATGTTACAGCGCTGCGTTTGATCCCATTTGTCCATTTCCTTTCCCTGTGACTGGACATTAGCCAGGAGCAGCATTAAACGATGCTGGATTATCTTATTCCAACCATCTTTCTCCCTGGGAGGGTCCAGTCTGTCAGGTTGAACGGTCAAAAGACTCTGCAGCCTGCGATCGTCTCAAAGTCCGCTGCTTCTTCATGTGCCATCGTTGCCATAGCTCAACATATTTACTACATGAGCTCAGCATGAAGTTCAGAAGAATTAGATTTACACAAGACTTCTAAAAGCTTGATGTTGCTGAAGGTACATCCATGCCATCTCTCAAAGAGACTCAGAGGCTGATGGTGGATTGATTTGTTAAAGCAGCCCCGGTTAGCTAAGCTGGCAAAATGGATACATCCCATTTATAAACTGGGACACGTGATATGTTGGTGCACGGTGAAAGTAACAGTGATCACGCTCTGTGCTGTGTGGCAGTCAAAGTCAGGGGTGATGATTCCCCCAGTTTAAGATGTCCAACTTCCGGCATGAAGCATTCTGGGTGCACGACTCCAAAAGTTACCAAGTTACCAAACTTGGCTTGTCGATAATTTTGAGTTTCAGGTTACTTGACAAATATCGTAAGCTTCCGTTATATTTCCCAACTTCACAGGCTGACGTGGATTGTCAGATAACTGCATTATAAAATTAACCGTCACACACAGTATTAGTAGCTGTGGCTCGTGAGTCAAGCTTCCTCTCGATTCAGATGACACAGGCTACGTTTCTCATGCCACATCTGTGTTGGTCTTTTAGGACACATGCAGTATAAAAACTGGGTCTGGACCCTATCCCACGCTGAGACAACTCACATATTTGTAGCGTCTGCGTTCATCAGAGAATGATTCTTCTGTCTGTACGTCATCCTGCACCTTCCTCAGCGCGTCTCCGTCTCCACACACCTGTTGCTCATTCCCTCATTAGCCCGGTGAGCTCCTGCCTGCCTCCGCAGCTGCAGCGCATCGCCTAATTAGACTGTGTGTATATTGAGAGAGCGAGAAGGCGAGCAATTTCCCCAATTCATTTAAACATTGTCTTACCTGCCTCGGCATTCCTGCCTTTTCTTGTCTAACCTGTTCACCTTCTCATTTGCAGGCCAATTACCTCGGTTATGGTTTGTTGGGCGCTGCCAGACTGCTGCCGCCCACAAACTTTAAGGAAACAAACGGAGATAGTTGTGTGAGATGGAGACGGAAAAAAAAAAAAACAGAAGCTACAAGATTTAAGAAAAAAATACTGACATTTCGCCTAATCGAGGTTAAATAATGAAGTCAGCAGATGAGAGACGTTGGTACAAACGTGCAGCCTACAAGCTTACCTCACCTTTAATAACACCCATCAGGCGGCTGGGTTAGACCTGCCTTGGGATCCCAATTTGTGTACTTACACACATACAGTAAACTGTAGCTGTCCTGGGTATAACGATAGCATATGGCAGAGTTCTCCATAAATGCTGACACCACCTGAGGGGGTTTAGAGTCACATTCAAGGACACTTGCACGCGACACACGGTAGCTGCTGGACACAATGTTGGCTCTTTGCCTGAAATATAACCTGCACACATTCAGCAGCAGGACAGCTTCTCTGGCTGCTCAGGTAAACTGCATCTTTGAGCAAAACTTATTAAGTGTGAAATGACTCTTCCGACTGCAACGCATTACAGGATCATGCTGCAAATATGACAGCTTCCAGATAATCATGGATGATACTAAACAGCACTGCATGTTTGCACTTAATGTAAGAAACAGGATGATTATTATTTATCACTGTCGGTCACATCTGGTGATTTGTTGCGATTGCTCTTTTCGAAAGGATATTGCATTAAAATACAGGACATGGTCATTTCTTGCCAACTCAAACAGAATTCAGAACTTTTCCGGCTTTTTCTTTTTCCCTATTCGGACGTGGCTGCTTGATCTCACAATCACATCGAAACGCTCAATGACAGAACACATTATGGCAGCACTTTTCACTCCTGGTTAACATTTCAATTCCATTTTGCAATAATCCTCACAAACCTATTCTCGGTGTTATAAGCCCAGACTTGCTTGATGATGTGAGAAATGTGTTAAGATTGTTTGAAATTGTAAAATAATGCGCATTGTTGAGCCAAGGAACTTCGATCAATATTTTGTCCAGGCAGAGGGAAAAAAAACACTTTTAGATAAAAGACTTTTAAGGGAGAAATAAAAAAAAAAATCCCTCTTGGGGACGCCAGCTGTGGATCAGGAGGTAGAACGGTCTTCCAGTAATTGGAAGGTTGTTGGTTCGATTTCCTGGTTCCTCCAAACTGTGTGTTGTGAGTGAGTGAAGGTGATAATAGATGTGAAGCGCTTTGAGCGGTCAGTAGACTGGAAAAGCGCTTTAGAAATACAAGTTCATTCACCATTTGGAAACTCTCCAATCTTTAAAAGTTGTTCTTTCAGCTCCAAAATATGTAACGTTATTTTGATGTATCAATACCACGCAGAGTAAGAACTTGGCTGCAACAACATGAGAACTGGTGGAGACTTTTGAATATAAAGATTCCTCATTGGGGTCAAAAACTCTTGAACTGGGTCATGGATTTGGATGGAACACAGCGAGTTGGTATGGTGTCAGAATATCAATATCTGTGAATTATAGACGATCAGCCACTAAAAACCACAGACAGATACAAATAAATAACATTCTCACTCGCACGTTCTGCTGGGAAACCCTGTGTCCAGATCCCAATGTGTCCCAGTCCTCACCAGTGTGACATGCCGGAACAAGTCCAGTACATGGAGGCCCCATCTTGGACAGGACACGGGCCCTGTTGGGGGGGGGTATCCTGTCGTGTCTGTCATCAGGTCGTTAGGGGGTCCTGTGCCTTGCAAAGCGGGCCCCGCATAGACCTGAATCGTTCTGGCCTTGATGATACTTGGGCTGCTACGGTGATTGGGTGGGTGTTGCGTGTCTAGTGGCCTCCAGCAGGACTTTAACGGGACGATCGGGTCAATGCTTTGGCGCATCACATGTGTAAATAAATAAGTTATGCTGCAAAGCAACAGAAACATTTGAGAATATATACTGCCATCAAATACAGCTACAAGCAGGAGTATCATGAGTGCGTTGTAATGTATTTCATAGCATGTTATTGTTGAGCATTAACCTTGAGAGATAAGGTAATCAAATGAAGCGCCACATTTACCTATCAGTCCTTTAACAGATTAAATCTGTGCTGTTTTAATACAGAATAAGAGCTGTTAGAGAGACACACTCAGAGTGTGTGTGTGTTTGTGTGTTTGTGTCAGGATGAATCACCTCACAGTGAATGGTGTGATTCAAAGGGAGGCTTCACACGCGCCCCCTCATATCACCGAGACTGCAGCGCGCTTATTGATTCAAAATTACGTGATTAGGTCGAATCAGCTTTGAACATATCGAGGACTGTACGCTCAGAGGTCGGGAAAAACAAATCAAAGCGGCTCTCGCTCAGAGGAGAAGCTCACAGGCGGGTTCGCATGTAGAACGCGGGAACGGTATGACATGCAATGGAAAAGAATAACACTCCCACACATGAAGCAAAATAACATTATTATTTCCAATTTGTGGCTCCAAATTTCAACTTGACATGTTGCCACACAAGAGTCAGGAGACGAGAGAGCGAGACGAGAGGATGTGGATGTGCAGCGCAGCGAGATCTTAACTGTAATACTGTAGACACCACTCATTGCTGTAGTGCAAACTTTAGTTGGCAGCGTGTTATTTTATTTCATGTATCTGTTTTTATTATTTTTTTTTTTTACTTATGGGCTATCAAACGACAAACATTCAAAATATCTTCATGTTAGCATCACCTCAATAGACCATCTCCATGGAAACCGGTTAAACTCCATAAGTCTCATGAACCAAAATCCTGAACAGGTCTTTAGAGGGACGGTCCAGGTCAAGTCTCAGACAGCTGACAACGATGAGAGCACAGAACGAAGCACAGAGATCCACAAAGTGCTCAGAGACAGAAGGGACGGGGGCAGATAGTCAGCTGACAATCCTCTCACCGCCACCAGCAACGCGCGTGCAAATGCTCGCGACGGCGTGGACGACCTGCGCAGGTTACGGCGTCCGTTCTGCGTAGCGCCCGAGTGCAGCGACAACACTACTGCAGTCCATTCTATTTTAGCAACTGCTTACCTTTTTTTATTTTCATTTATTTTCAAGCACATTATTAAGTTGCTTGTCAAAAATTATATAAATATATCAGGAGAGATATATACCAAAGATAAAAGATGATAATACCAACACACTGTGTGAGTGGGGCTTCAAAAAACACCCGATGTGTCGACACCAACTGTCGACAGGAGCACTGCTTCCTGCTATTTATGCAACAGTGAATTTCAGTTCCATCAGAGAACTTAAAGCTCAAAATGATACCTCTTTTTAAATGTTATAATGTCCATTTATTTCATTGATTCACCCAACAACAACGTAACGAAATGAATCAATAATTTGATTTAAGCTTGTAATTACTTCACTTGACAGCCCCTAACAGCACCAGACACTGTAACAAGGCACGAAGAAGAAGATGTAGAAGAAGAAAGAAAATGATTTTTGTTAACTTGGCAGGCACAGCAACTAATAACACATCACCTGAGTGAGTTCCCATGATACGCATACAAGTTTCATATTGACGCAGTCGTGTGTGATGCACCTTTGAGCGTAGACACTCGACACAAAGCGTGAAAGAAACACAACAAAAAAAAAAAGCCAGCTGCTTTTTTCGTGAGTACGATTGCCTTTTCATTATGAATTTAAGTGGTGTGACAGCTTAAAGAGAATTCGCCTCAGTTAAACAATGAAAGCCTCTAAACGCAATTACTAACATTCTCATGTCTTTTGTCAAACGAATGTGCAGAAATGAGTCTTTAATGACTGCAGAAGGAAAGCAGAACCATGCATACTATTGAAATGCAAATCAAAGGCCGGTGCTCTTAAAAGTGAAAGCTGTTTCCACTGAACGTGTGCACAGATTCCTTGAGGTCGTGCAAAATAATGTCGCTGCCGAGGCGCATTAAGCCTACAAGTGCAACTACTAGTGCTTTATTTATGGCTGTAAGACCGGCTCGCATAGAAACTCTTATGCCGTATGAGTTTCTTCTTGCACTTGCGTTCATTTGTAAATGGCAATAAAAGATTTGTCAAGAGACTCGTTGCAACCTGTGATGAACTAGATGAACCTGTGCACGCTGGGTTAAAGAAAGACGAGCCTGCAGTCCTAAAAGCCTTTAACCTGCTCAGTAACGTGATGTGATGGATGCGAAACAAACAACCGGGACATTAACAACAGCAGCAGAACGAAAGTTTGACAGGCTGGCAGCACTTTTTCCCGTTTAGTTTTATCTGGTTCTTTATTGATTCGGGCTTGAAAGATATGGGGACTGGTATCTCTGCAAGAGTCCCTTGTTTGCCAAGGGAGACAATTTCTTATCAATTACTTAATCCTTTGGATCTACGTTTTGTTTATTGGGATATTGCCATTTTTTGCCGCCTTGATTTATCTGTGTTGATATAACTAAGCTGAAGAAAAACGGCACAAGGTGAATCTGAAACTTCAAAAGGACGATCTTATCGTTTCCCTTTGCATTTTGATTCCGGGGAAATGTTCACATTAGACTTTTGGAGGCAAAATTTGCCACTGCGACTTTTCAGTCATGAGCTGCAGCCTGATGGCCAAGATGGCTTGTGTTAAATGATGTTGAAGTAAGGTCAAAAAAGGGAAAATACTACTTTATAACACACTATCTATCTAAAAATAATTTACATGAGTTTTTATAATAGTAGTTGAGCACACACACACAGCTTTCCTGTTCAATGAGGTCACTAGTCACCATTTTTCCTCCCTCATTGGAACTTGTTGTAGCAATTAAACACAACACATGTTAAAAACAACTCTGGTCGTGGCCTAAGCGACTTTTTGGTCTTGAAAGCAAAACCAAAACAAGCCAACGATAATATAGTGTCTACTATATCCTTTCACTTCAATACTTTTTGAAATAGATGAAGATTCTTCTTACGAATATCAGATAATTTAAATCCCACAAAGTGTTGTATGTTTTGTGGTTATTCAAAGACAGAAAGAAGTGTAAAGTGTAAAGTGAACAGAAGAAAAACATCAGTAGAATATGGACGGGTGGACGGACTGACGGTTCGCTGAAGAAAGAAGTTCAGGTGATCTCACAATTCTAATCGTCGTTTAAATAACCGTTTTCGAACTCTCCCCGGTTACCTGCAAATCGTTGAATGTACTGTTCCCTCTACCGTGAAATAGGGAGGATTAAAAGCGAGACGATATAGCGTGGTTGAATCTGCACAAACGTGAAGTGTTACGGTATCAAGGAGCGAGTCACACCTGCAACGTGTGGACGAGCACAATCTGAAAAGAGGTGGAACGGGTGTTAAGCAGAGTTCGGCATAAAACAACCAATTTTTCTGAAATTAAAAGGAGTAGAATGGGACTTTCCCGACATCAAACACGTTCCAGCATGGGGACACGAGCCCTCTGACGTCATAGTCTGCGGCGAGTTATGTGATGGAGGCTAAGCTCTAAGGATGAGGGCAGAGCTGTCTATTGAGCTCAGAGCGTGACCACGTTAAAATTCAAAGCACTACACTACCCTCTAAAATGATAATAAAGAAAAACTTCAAACGAACTCAAGTCAGCGCCTTGAGGAGCGGCTGGGTGACAAGATTAGCAAGCGCTGCTTGTGCTCACGGAGCCGGGGACACAATGTGCAACTTTTGTTGTAAATGCTACTCTATGTGGTTCTGGGGGATGCCGAGTGCTTTAACAACTGCATCATGGCGCAGTCAAGAGATGCCCTGAACCGAAATGAAGAAGCAAACAAGGACACGAAAGGAGGAGCCGCTTCCATACGGCCAAACTCTTTACTGGTTCTTCACCGGTAGTTTCTAAATGATCTGCAGACAGGCATGCTAAGTGTCTGGTGTGGCTTACCTGCCTGATTTGGTCGGCACCATCACAGATGGAGATGGTCCGACTTTGGTCTACACAAAAAAAACAAATGTTTCCAGGTCTCCTTATAATAACACACAGTTTTGTCGCTACAAACAGACTGGAAACACTCCCAGGCATCCCTAAAAATATCCACTGGTAATGCAACTGCTGTTACGATGTGATGAAAGCCAATTAAAACGCACATAATGTGAACGTGAAATGCCACGTTTGCCCCAAATGTAAACCCTGGACGTATCTGTGGTTTGCAGAAACTGCTAACGCTGCTAACGACCGGGCAGGTGGAAACAGCGTGGAAGTGTTTTAGCTCCACTGCCAGGTATAAAAGTGCTGGCAGGGCTGGAGGGAGCTTTTCCTCCGACCAGGCTATCAGAAACTCTAACCCTGTCTAACTGAAGCATGTGGAACATGGTACCATCTGGAGAGCGGGCCACGGTGATGAAGAGGTCTATGATTACCTCAGTTAAACTGTCCAGCCCAATAAAGCCATCAACCTGCAGCACTAACATGAAGGGACAAGCAGAGCTGAAGCCAGAGGACGACTGTAGTTGGCGTTGAGCCGGGCAAAGCCTCGTGAAAATGTCGCTGCGTGTGTTGTGTTGGTGTTTTCGCCGTTCCTTTAAAAACTCTTGACCCGTCGTGGTTTTTACAGTCAGACACTCCCAATCAAGCAACGATGATCTAAAACCAAAAAAGCACAGAACAGTACAAATCCCGACTAATGCTGTTGAAAATCAAACTGTCGCACTGTATCCGAGCTACAAAGCCATGAGGAGAAAAAGAAGAACAAGCAAAGGAAGGAGAAGACGCTGGTGCGGAAGAATATGCTCTCCGCTGTGCGCCTCCACTCTGATTTCCATTCATGAATTTTTGAAAAGAGTTTTGATGTGATGAGTTGGGAGTGTGGAGGCCAGCGGGGATGTTTTGTCAGATCAGATCAAAGATGTCAGGTCGGGTCGTCTGACTTGGTGTGGCCGCGGGTCACCGAAGGTTACGCCGAGGTGCTCGAACCGAGCTCCCGTAAAATGGATCAGGATCAGGATCACAGCGTCACACAGGTCTCCGCGCTCCTTTTTGAGATAAAGTGACCGTATCCCTAAAACGTTGGACCTTTAAGCTGCTGTCATTGTGCCAGCAGCAACGTTCGCATGTGTTCACGTCGTCGAGCTTTATTTAGACATCCAGGACAATAAACACAAAGTATCTGTTAAGCGGATGAACTGATTTAACTCGGCTTAAAAAAATGAATAAAAAAAAAAACCTGGGCAACCCCTCAGCACTGTGTCAAAACATGCAGTCATTTCAATGAAGCCACTTTTCAGAGATGGGATTTCTATACCCATAGCAGGCAGTGTTATCTGTCTGAATGCCAGCTCACTCAGCAAACTATCTTCTTGGTGCAGGTCAATATCAAAAGCATAACGACGATCCAGAAGCGAACCACAAGTTTATATCGCACCATCAAAATTCAAACACACGATACAAACCGAGCTGCTATCAGCCACAATTTGACGTGTTCACTTTGTTTTCCGCTTATAAGTCTGCAGTCGTCTATAGGAATGTGTGTGAGTTTTATCTGTTATCAGAAACTGTTTACCTTCGTTATCTTCTCATGATGTGTTTTCCAAAAGGTATAACAGTGTCATATGGACGATTTTTACTAGAGGATATTTCTGAGCATTTATTTTTATTAAAACAGGGAAGAAAAAAATGAAACTAAAAAGTCACAGTAGATACTTCACGAGCACACTTGAGCGACTGAGCCGTACACACTAACGCACATTTGCAGATTTGCAGCGTCTTTCATGCGCGCGCACACACACACACACACGCACACACACACGCACACGCACACACACTAACATCCTGAGGGACAGACATCTAACGGAGATAAAAATGGTTTCAGTTTTGTGGTGATATTCTGACACAAAAATACACTTGGAGCCACAAAGCTCGCAGCAGTTACATGCTGTGAACCAACAGTGAGGTAGAAATCTTTGTCAGCGAAGGGACAGTTAATCTAAATCTGCAATAATCAGAATTTCTTGCATTATAAATGAAACCACTGTGTGTAATGTGAAAGGCGTTTCTTAATGAAACTATAGAACATTTTCACTTTGAGATACAAACCCGACTCCACATGGAGGCTAACGCTGCTCTCGCTTGAGCTTGAGCTTTGTATTCTAGCACGTTTAAAGTGGACGACTGAACTCCATAAGTGCACATTTTAAAGGCACCCTGTGGAGTAGCAGCACCACAGAGCACATGTGTTTCGATGAGCAGGTCTCAAACGAGGACGCGTGAAATCATCTGGCCGATGCAGGACGCAGCGATGCACCGGCAGAAGTGATCTCGGATGTAAAAATACAGATTTCAAAATACATTTTATCCAAATGTTTTATGAGGAAGCGAATGTGTTCAATCAGACTCAGAATCAGACTCAGAATCAGATTTATTGACAAGAAGGATTTTACACCAACGAGGAATTCGTCTTGATGAATAAGGTGCATAAATTGAAGACAACAATAAACAACAGGTTTTTATTAGGCCCCAAGGACACACGCGGTGCATTTTTGATGAGAAACACCGAACGTGATCATAAACTGTGTTTGTGTACAAGGAAGCTCCATGGGGTACCTTTAATAATGATTCGCTAATTGGAACGACGAATTTCAGCCTTTCACCGCACAGGCTGCACAGCTCTGAGCCAGCCTGAATGAAATCATTACGTCGTCCTTTTATTGTATTCACTTTGTTATTTTACAGTTTCATCGATTCAGACTCTTTGTTGCACTTTCTGTTTTCTCACTTAAAACCTCAAACCTGGTTTAAGACATTAAATGTACCGATTTAAAGGGAATAACGTCGTGTCCATCTGCTGCGTGTGTCGCTGTAGAATTAAAAACATGAAACGTAAGTATATCGTCGATCTATCCTGTCAGGGGTGGATGTGCTGTACGTGGACAGTTAAGATATAATTGAAGTAAATTAATTAGACTTGTTTGTGGACAGACAACAGCCGCTTTACTGTACTCAGGTGTGATGGAGACACAAACACTCCGTCTGGGCTGCATTCCCACCGCGATTGCTCAATTTAAGGACTCTTTAAGAATAACGTCGGCAATTCAAAAACGGGCATTTTCTCCTCCAGACAGTGTTGCAGTTCCATGTAAACAGAATCAATCTCTTCCCCCTTTCCTTTCTCACTTTCTCTCGCTCCATTTACCAGGTCGTGGTGGATCTCTAGCTGTGTGTTAATTGGCCCAGCCCGATGTGTTGGCATTGATTATTAACCCTTCAGAAAATCCCAGCAGGAAAGCTCGCTCGCACCTCAAATACCTCGCTCGCTCCACCGCGTGCCTTTCGCCTCGCTCGTGCTTCTTCTTCCACGGCTCCTGTTACGTTGCCAGTATTTTTTCTCTCCCTTCTTCTCGCTCGCTTCGTTGCTCATCCAGCTTTTCTCTCCGTGTCCCTCTCGGAGCTGAGTTTCCCACTCATTTTCCATCCCGCCGCACATTTACACGCTCATTCTCCGTTATTACCTTTCACTCGCGCACTCTCTCAAAACACACCATTTTCCCAGCGTCCCGCCGTTGTCCTTGTCAAAATGTTGCTACGACCAAACAAGCTAGCGGCGATGGAGCCATTTCAAATGATCAGCTTGTTTCAGAGCTCTGCTGAAGCCTGATAACGACTTATTCGTTTCTAATCAGGTGTGTTAAGGCAGGGAAGCATCTCCTACATGCAGGGCGAGGGTTAAAACAAACACTGACCCACAAATTATTAGAAATAGTCCAAAAAAATACTTACTTACATTCCTTATTACTGGCAAAAGATACAGCAGTATCCACTCCAGGCTACAGAGCATTTCTTTCCTCCTCAACTCGTCCTTAAATATATTCATTTCTATGTATTTATTGACTATAACTTGCATTATATTGCACAGCCCTGAATAACAAACAAATAAACGCTGAACCTTGACACAAGGATACAAAAAACTGTGGAGTCTTTGCACTCGGCTGAAGTTTTTTTTTTGCAAATGAACACAATATTTGACCGTTTTGAAATAAAAGCAAAGAGCAGATGGAGAGTTTGGTGGCGACTAATTAAACCTGATCATCAGCTCGATGATGATGATGTGCTGTTGAAACACTGTGTTTTGTTTTAAAATGTGTTTGTGACAGTTGCTTTGGGATTCGGTGCAGACATCAGCACATCTGTGCCAAGGTTTTAATAACAGAAATGATTTGCCGATGTTGCTACATCTCTTTGTCATTTTAGAAGTTTGTTTAATTACTCCTGCGTAATTAATTGTACAAACCAAAGCCATTATTATAGTCTTATGAGTAATAGATGCAAACATAATTTTGCTCACGTGGAGTTTAATAGCAGCCTTTGCAAATGTTTTGCGATGTTTGTTAATTAATGAGCATTTCTGTTGGAGAATCAGGCAACATTTGATGTCTTTTATGAGCTTGCTGATGTGCGCTGAATGCATAATTAGCTGTTGCCTTAGTAAATCAAATTATTGCACACATTGAGTGCGAGAGTAAAAATGAAAGGCAAATTTGTGTTGCTCCTCCGTGTATTTAAATTCAGCCCCCCCCC
>OMLP01016068.1:22536-50360 GCA_900302685.1 Spondyliosoma cantharus
ATGTTTTGGACTCACTGTTCAAAGCTCCAGTTTTGTGGCTTTCAGGATGCAATCAGTCTGCTTCTCTAGAGAGGTAACTGATAACAGGCACACACACACACACACACACACACACACACACACACACACACACACACACACACACGACCGCCTCTAGTGCCGAGCCCTCATCAACACCGCTGATTTGTCGTCGTGGCAGCTCTCAGCCACGTTCGAGGCTGATTGGCCGCGTAACCTTTCCCTTGATGTCTGACTGTCTCGTCACATCTCGGCAGCCGACGCAGCTCCCGCCCCCATCGACTCACACGACGCTGACATTTTGTCCGTCTTGTCATGTCTTAGGCGCAGCGTCGTGAGGAATTGATGGATGCTGGGTGTTACGTAAGGAGTCGAAGCGGGATGGGACGTCTCGAGCAAAGCAGCGTGAGCAACGCACACTTTCGACGCTCTTAAATGAAACATCGCAGAGGCAGCGCGGGGGGAATAGAGCCTGAAAACAGACCAGACGCTCCACTCCAAACTCCTAAATCTATCCCCAGATGCACGCACAAAGCTTGTCTGAGGCGGTGGAGGATATTCAGCGCTTGTCTGCATTACCGCATTGTGTTCACCCGCTGTAACGGCATTACTACCAACAGAGACTTGGCTCAGATTGCTGAACATGACATTAGAAGAGCTCTCTATCTACATTTCCTTTATTTTCTTTCCCTTCTCTTTCAAACACTCGCCTGCTCTGGGATTTTTTTCCAACATGGCAAATACAGTCTGGAGTAGAATGAAGTAGCGACTGCGTAAAATTAATTGGATTGACATTCAGGAATTTAAGCCGTTTCCTCTTTGAATTAGAACGCTCAGTTCTTCTTTTCACTGCTTTCTCCTAATGGGATGTCTTTAAAATGTAATTTAATTCACTTTTTTTTTTTTACATTACACAAGGATTGCATCAGAAACGTGTCCATGATGAAGACTCAGTAAACACCTTTCAAATTGTTCACGGACTGTCTGTCGGGTCTGCTCACCAGTGACAATTCAGAAGCCGAACATTGCTTTAGCCTCGGCC
The DNA here is from genome assembly GCA_900302685.1 of Spondyliosoma cantharus. Taxonomy (NCBI): domain Eukaryota; kingdom Metazoa; phylum Chordata; class Actinopteri; order Spariformes; family Sparidae; genus Spondyliosoma; species Spondyliosoma cantharus. Next base: position 23,597 of record OMLP01016068.1, read on the forward strand.
AACATAAGCATAAAACTAAGCGGACGCTGTGGGAAACGGTCTGGTTTGTCTGCTCATTAGAGGTGGATTTCATCGTTCGATGTCGAGATTCAGTTCCCGACGGTCAGTTCGGCAGGAAGAATCGCTCATGTCGTTCGTTCGTCGTTCAGCGGTGAATCGCGTAACGCACAGTTCTCAGCTCCTCGTTCTCAAACGATCGTGCCAACGGTCAACGTAACGCTGCTGCAACTTCATGATTGTGTGCACTTTTAGACAACACAACAGTGGATAATGGGCTAAAGCCTGCAAGCCAAGAACGAATGACTGAACGAGAACGATGAGCTACGAAGGAAAATAAATGTTTCTTTTTCATGGAGACGGTTGCTATGCTTTCCTGTTCCTCGTTGGCTAAAATTCGACGACAGTGTCCTAGACTCGGCATACGATTGGCCGGCTGGCTCTCAGTCCTCTTCACCACTCGTCTGTGAGAACGACAGAACGAACGAGAGAGAAGCGAGACGTGGAATCGGGGCAGTTCGCTCGCGTTAAAGAGTCGAACCATCTTTACTGCTCATTCCCGATCAAATGTGACGGCGGCAGAGGCCGAGGTTCACATCGACATAAAGTCTTATCAAAATGGACTTTATATCAAACCCTTTTCCCGCGCTGCTCCCATCAGTGCCTGCATGACGAGTTCTTAATTCACACGTTTTTAATGTTGCATATGAAATGTCTACAGAGGGAAGAGTTATATACGTACTCTACAGCGTGAATTATCATCTTTGTGAATTACAACGTGAGGGCGGTGGCTCAGTCTATTTATCTACTTATTATATACGACGTAACGTATTACAGTGCGTTATATTCTGCAGGACACCATTTATGTGAAGGATGAGGTTGGAGGTGTTTTCTATGCTTTTCCTTCAGGATCAACAAATTCAAATGAAAAACAAAATCTTATTCCTCCGCAAGATTATTTTGTTACTCAATTATTGTGTTTTAGTTGTTTCACACCAGTTTAAGCTGCACCTTCATGTGCAATGGAAATAAAAACACAATTCTATTTTTTTGGGGGGGAAAATGCAACTTTATTTTGAAGTAAGTCTAATCACAGGAAATGCGATGTGTTCAGCCGGCACCTCTGTCGCTCATGAGCAACAGCGGCCATCTCTGGCATTTGCAGACAGCAGAGCAGGTTTAAACATGTCTGCTGGTAGTTTTATTCTGTCTGTGGGAGGAGGGATGGACAAGAGGAAGCCGTTTGACGAAGAGCTGCAGGCAACCGGCTGCACACCTCCAACGTCTCAGTGAGGTAACGGCTCTTTGTCCCTCATTAACGTCATCAGGTTCTCTATTATGACGGAGTTTAATCTGACAGATTGCCAAATAGGTGCTTTTGCTTTTGGCTTTGGCAACTTAATCTTCCGCCACTGTCTTGTCAGTCAGCTCTCCTAACTCTCTCCACGCCGTCCGTCGTCCGACTATTGATTTTTTTTAATGCATGTAATACAAGTGGTGTAAGCATGACCACCATGTAAGACCAGGAACGGGAACGACAGCCTAGCGCAAGGTTTATATACCTTATTATGAAGGCAAAAATGTTTTTGCCCTGTTAGAAATTAACGTGCACACAGATGTAAACTTCTGTTTAAGTGTTTTTGTTTTAATGTATTTAATTTGTAAGTTAAGTGTGAGGGTTCAATATGTTAAGAGTAAGGAAAGAAAATGCGCAAACGGTTAGAAAAACAAATAAAATTGTATAAAATCAGCTGTTTGTATTTTTCTATTAATATGTGAAGGATACGGAGCATTCTTGAGGACTACTTTCAGTGGCGGACTGACACACATTCAACACTTTATCTAGTGTTTGCTTGAGTGTTTCCTGCAGCAGCACGGTGTATGTAGCACTGATTCAAAGTAAACTACAGAGCGTGCGTTCATGTTAATGAGGGAAAATGTCAGCCGGTGCAACGGTGCGGCTCGCTGATGGGTTTTTAATCGTTTTTGAACAACACTGAAGCTCTGTGGCGCCGAGAGAGGCGGCGGATAAACAGTACGACACGATCTTCTTTGTTTGTTGTGTTCTGATCGAGGTAGTTGACATTAAGGAAGTTACAGATCGTCACCAGCTTGACCGTAATAATTTGTTGTATTATATCCACCAAATTCCCTCATCACCCAGTATAAACACTGCAGCTGCAACTCCTGGCGACATGTTAGTTCTTCGTGATTTCTCAGTTGTCTTTGCTAAAATACACGTCATGACTGCGTCAACGCTAATGTGGGCCAACGGTGTGAGGTGTGAGGGGGTTTTTTGGCCCCCTTGTTCAGGCCGCACCCATCTTTGAACTCTGCCTTTACTGTGATCTCAGCTACACATCTGTGACGTTTTGTGACGGCATCTTGCACAGCTGGATGCGACTGCACTGACACAATCTGTTCAGACAGACAGACAGACAGACAGACACCTGGCAAAATGTTCAAATTAGCATTCGACTAGTAGTTCCCACAACAAAGGGCGTCTCGACAACATTTTATCATTGTGACACACACACAGACTCACAAGATGAAAACATCACCAGCCGACGCAGCTTGATAAATGACTCATTGCGAGTGATTGCCGAAATAAGTGAAGGTTTACTGACCGACGATATAGACTGACTGAGAAATGTATCTCGAGGAGGTTTGACATTAAAATGTCAATGACTCAATAATGTGCTGGGAGCTTCTAAAAGTCACTTTGTGGCCCAAACTCGGGCTAAATGAGGCTGTGCAGTGAAGGCGGTCACTCCTACATACAGTGGTTCTGTTTGGAGCAGCGTCAGCACAGCAACACTCGCACTATTTTACCTCCGAGACGTGCGATGTTTGTCTCACCTCCGCTCGGGTCAGAACGTTTTTCCTCCGAACACGTTTTTTACAGCGTCTCTCTAACCTCATAATTGAAAGTGGATTGCGACCCATTGACCTTTGTGACGCTCCTTCAACATGACATTATGATAATAAATGAGATGTGACACATGTCACAGATGCACTGCGACCCTGATGCAGATTGTTTGGATCAGCCCTGGCATTTGACCTTAAACAAAACCTTTCTGTCAGTCAAACACACACACACACACACACACACTCAGATGCAAACACACAAATAGTAAGAGTAGGCTAACTTTTTAACTACACAAATGCGAGCGCAGGGCATGGTTTCACCGATCGCTTCATTTTCACACGCAAAATGACTCTTCAGTGGGCTTCAGTTTGCCAGGTAGCCGTTTATTCAAATATGATCGTATCTAAACTTCACATCAATGATCATAACAAAGCCTCAATTACCTCCTGTGGTAAATTAATTAAAACAATCGCACTTATAAGTTTCCAAAAATCAAAAAAAAAATAACAATATTGTTTTGGAGCGTGTCTTGTCAGGACACAAAACTGGGACGCTCTTTTGTTTTTTTTAAGATCTTGATAAGCCAATCAAAACGTAGTAGAAGTATTTATATCTAAAATAAAGGTGTGTGTTCAAGAAACTCATCGACCCCCATATGTTCATCATTAAATACAACTTTTTACCTCCTAAAATAATGTTATTATTATTATTATTATAGACGTAAGGTGCTAAATGCTGTCGAATGAGTTTTGTGTGAAAATAAATGTTACTTCAACCACGATGCCCAGTAGCCTTGGAAGAAGATCGGTAGTAAATAATTTAGTTTTCCACACATGAATCCACATTTCACATCCATGCAGGGCCCAGGTATAATGTGTGCAAGGCCGTATATCCATATATATCCATGCATCCATGCAGCGTGTCTCTGAGGTATGCCAACACATATAGAGACAAGCATTCGCAGTCGCATTCACACGAAATTCCTTTTAAGAGCAGAAGATCAGTGGACCTGCGGATCTTTGCACCGTGGGAGGAAACTCATCCAGGACCAGAAAGAACACGCGAGCTCTGATGAAAACGGCTGCCAAGCTGCTAACCAACGCGCCTCCTCGCCAAGCTTTTAATCCAGCGACAGGCACGTTTTGCTTCGTCTGAAACAGAGCAAAAACTGAGCGCGAGTACGTCTCGACCACGAGAAAACTTTACTTCGACCCGCTTTCATGTTTTCGTCTCGTTGTTCGGACCTGTGTGACGCTTCCATCGTCAAAGCTCAGCGGTTTACGGCTGTTGCCAGGATAAAAAGATTGGTGAACATTTAGACGGTATTCAAATTAAATCAGGTTTATTTGTATAATCAGAATCACAAACACTGTGGGGGAAGTGAAGAGGAGAAATCGAATGTCCCACCTTCATGACCCTCCTTAAAAAAATGCAAACAATGCAAGAATTCCACTAATGATGTAATGATGCCATGCACACATTCATTTTCTCTATAAGAGGACAGATTGTGTTACTCATTACACACAACAGCTGGACCAGAAGTGACCCCTGACAACTTTGTACGAGAACAATCTGGTGAGAATTTTCCTGAGGGATTCGATTTAAGAAAAAAAATAAAGCTGTAAATATAAAGATATGTCTGAAAAGACGTCCTGTTACAAAATGTTCCCTGTTCTTCTAGTCTTAGTGGGCTAAAGCACAGCGTGTAAAAAAAACCTTGTACCATCTCAAAAGATGACATCCTCGGTTTGAGTCTGATCCAGGACCGCTGTAGGATGTCATCCAAATCTTTGCTGTGAGGCAAATCAATATAGCGCCACTATAAAATAGATACACTAACACAGACGTGTATGACTCAAGATGGCTGTTAGGCTGCATAGCTTTTTTTCTGTAACGTATGAATCCCTCCCACCTCTGCTTAAACTGGAGATCAGACTTAATGTTCTGTAATGTCGCCCTCTTATTAAGAAGTTACAAACCTCATGTGTGCATGTGCAGAAACACATGTTTCATAAAACCCACCCTGGTGAATCAGAGCATGTTAGAGAGTCGCGACTGCATCCCATGAGCAATGAAATACCCACCGCAGTAATGAGTACTTCCCAACATCTCAGAGAAAAGATGTGGAACTCCAGGACATCAAAACATACATTAAGCAGCTTTTTTTCTGGGCCGTGGTCTTGGCTGGGTGCAGGAAAAATCCTTCAAAGCCTTCAGAAATGAGAAGAAGAAGAATTTTCCAGCGAAGCCGCTGTGAAGTCTGTTAAACTAATATCACAGGCAGATTTTCACTTGCGTCGTATTATCCCGCCCGACTGGGACGGCCTGCTGCTGGTTGAACATGTAACAATACTCTGCTTTCCATGTTCCACCCGTTGTTTTTAATTCTTCTGAATAATTCAAATGTTGGAACCAAATCTGGGGACTTTCTTAAATCCAGTCACAGCCGCTTGGAATCAATTTTAAAAGTCACTGACAAGCCAGAGTTATCCACCCATCGAGTGTAGTGACAGCTGGGATGGATGGATGGATGGATGGATGGATGGATGGATGGACGACAAACCAAATAAAAGTAAATAAATCAGCTACATTAGCGACTTGGCTAATTTCGGTTGGTTTGCTCTGAAGAAATTCACAGAAATTAACACATAATTAAACTTTTTCATGGCTTTATTAAGGCAGGTGCTACATTAATGTACTGTAGAGCTATTTTAACTAGGAAAACAGTGATGGGCACCATAATCCTGCCAGCAATTATGTTTCTCTTCACGTTGGAGAGTTTTTTTCATGGAACTGCACCTGTAGATGATGTGTTCAGTGGATTATCCACACAGAAGGATTATAAATGTCATTTCCTAAATGCTTTGAGCACCACAAAGGAACACTTTACTCACCTCAGTTTTATTGGGGAGATGCAGAAATTAAACAAAACAACTAAATAAGAGATAACAAAGAAGCTCGTGCAGATAAAACCAGAGCTCTGTGTGGTTAGACGTCACTAGAGGTGCCGGAGAAAATATCTGTATGTATTTTAAACCATTCGAGTTCTTAAAAAGGCTGCGACTCTTTCTTTACAACAAGCGAGAGGCTCAGAATTTTCTAATCCTAATCGAAGTGACCAAACCTCTCCAAGGGCTCAATACAGCCTCACTTCTGGCGGTACTGATGCTGACGAGGAAAGACTCTTGACAATCAACAGCCGGGCCCCTTTTTAATCAGGACATCAAGTTACACTCACGCTGGCTAATCAGCCGGTAGAAATTAGCGGAAACACTTCTTGACACTCAAATCCAACTGAATGTCGCAATGTGACACTGACCTGGTTTATTTTCTCTGCCAGCACAGATTTGTTCTCACATTTGGCAAGTGGTGGGTGTTAATTTGTGACGCTGTCTGTTCTGAACGTGTTCAACTTCATTTGAAATGTTCTATATTATTTGATTTTGATTTATTTATTTTTAATCAAGTGATGCAACACAAAACAAGTAAGAGATGTCTGAGACATGACTGACGTCTCCATCTAAGTGGACAAAAGAAGTTTTTTGTATTTTAATGTTTTAATTTTAATGCCTGACTCACAATCCAGAACTTTCCTCAGTTCACGTCATGGATTTTCTCGAAATCAGCAACCCGAAGAGAACAACATTATTTAAGTCATTTCTTTTACCCGAATGAATGAATATCTTTACTTGTTTTCACTTTCCTTCAATCAAACTTTGGTTCTGTGTAGTTTTAATATAGTTCTGTCACACCTAGAAGTTAATTGGTGCTGCAAATAATTGAGTGCCAGAGATCTTCTTTGTTCGGCTGTCTATTTAATTACTGCAACCAACAGCTACAGAGATGAATAGATTTTTTTGCCGAGCTTCCTTAGTGTCTCTTGGATTTTCAGTTTAAAATTCAACCCAATCCAGTAAAAAAAAATGAGTGACTGGTGAAGCTGAGAACACGCATACATTCATCTCAGAGGGACACGCTTAAAAAAAAAAAAACCTGAACTCAAAAAGCATTTGGAGAACAGCGTTAGGGTTTTGCAAGAGTCACGAAGAAGATCCACGATGGTAACGTAGTCCCACTGCAGGGACCGGCAGCAGCGTCCTTCAGGGTTTCTGTGGTTGAGCGGCTATATCGCAACAGTCAGTGACTATTAGCAAACAACATAAAGTCGTTCCACTGTTACGTCAGTTTAAGGAGCGAGGCTGTCTGTCAGCAGCCGCCTGCTCTCTCTCCTCTATTTGCATACCAGTTGACAACTCAGGCAAGACTGAACCGTGTACATAAGGCAGGTATCACACGCTCACAGGGGGATAGCACAGCCCCGTCTTTATCCTCCTGACTCACATACACCGACGCACGCACACCAACACGCTCACACATAAAAAAATACAATTAACTGCACTCAAACTTATTAGAGTGTGAAACTCCAGGTACTTGTTTTTTTGTAAAAAAGCAATTAAACTCCAACAAAGTGTGTGTGTGTGTGTGTGTGTGTTCTGTACGCACGTGTTTACGTCTAAGTCGGCGTGTGGAAGTGGAAAACGTTAAGAGGTGAGGCGGCGCACGCAAAGATGACAGCAGTGAGCAAAACCTCAATTTCACAGCACCTTTTAGACTTACAACAAATTTAACGTTTGGATGACAAAAAAAAAATGTTCTATTGCTGCGACGTTCTCGGTTGAGTTGGGAAACTTTAAAATAATCGTCCCTGTTGGGGATTCTTTTGGTATCACAGCTAGTTCACGTGCATGACATCCACAGTTTGAACTATATAAATAAATGAATGATTAAATAAATAATGACCTTACAGGAGCTCGTCCTGTAAAGAGAGAGACGGGGTGAGAGGGTTCATGTTCCAGCAGCCCCGTGCTGCACCCTGCTCACCTTCTGAACCGCGGTGGCCCAACATTGAGCAGAATCAGGCCCGGTAGCAAAGCTGGGTTCTTTTGGAGAGCAAAGTGTTGAGATTCTTGTCTAACGCCTGCATGGTGATCTCTCCTACTGAACACGTTTGCCAGGCATTGAAAGAGGCACAATTCCACAATGGTTGCTTCACTTTAGTCGCTTTGCTTCGGTTGTTTAACTCCTCTCCTTCCAATCTTTCAGCACATCTTCTTCTTCTCAGATGCTTTCAGTGACCTTCCCGAACACGTCCAGTGACGTGTAGGAGTCTGCTTTTAAAGACTTCTGCCAGTATTTCATCTGGTCCTGCTGCTTTGCGAGGTCACGTTTCGATTTAAGGTCAAATATTATAGAAAAAGAAAGTATAATCCAAACACCAATCAGTGTTTTTAGTAAACTGGAAAATCAATATGATCTAGCAAATCCTTAGATCTGAGCTAGACATGATCTTTAGAGAGAAATGTGCATTAATAACTACATTTACATGGTTCTTCAAATCATTTTGTTAGAAAACCATAATTATGGAAAACACATTAACCAGAGGCATCTTAATGTCATACCGTCTTATTTGATTAAACTGTTTTAAATGTAAAGGGATGCAGAATTATTTAAGCATGAAAGTAACATATGGATTCTATTATACAACATATATAATTATGATTTAAAGTGCTTGTCCCAGATCTGAGAGACAACTGATGAGTTGTAGAGGTGGCAGCTTAGCAGGCTGAAGTACTTTGCAGCTCTGGGGATTTACAATTTTATGATTATTATCATGACTGCATGATGTTACATAAGACTGTAAGTATAAGAATATAAGCTCATTCCTCTGTTTAAAGCCAGTGGCTGTTATTTTACCTTTTCTCAGCCTATGAGAGGTCCGACCGTCGTTTTCAACCTTGCATGCTCGTTAACGTCTGTGTGGAGGACCGATATCGTGTCTCTACTTTAGCTGAGGCATCTATCAGCCTCCCAGCACTCGTGCTATACCTTCAAAGCAGCGAACATTATGTAAATGCACACAGGAAACCTACACTGTAGAATTCAATTATGGTGCGCATTTCACTTGTTTGTGGAGTTCTTTTATTCATCTTATTAGGGCTCACTATTATGCACAGTGCTGTTTGAAGCACTGGGAGACGCGATGTTATATTCTGACTCCTGCGTTCTTCAAAATAGGATTCGGATTGCTGCTGTATGGAGAACAACGCGGCTTCACAGCTTAAATCAAACTCTACTGTGCAACCCGTACAAAGGTAAATACAAAACCGCATAGACCAAAAAAAAACAAAAAACGAAGGAGACATCTTCACTGCGCAGATGGTTTTGCACATTTGTGTTACACATTTAGATCTCGACATGCCACTGAGATCAAATCAGTGCCTTTGCTTGCCATCTTCATAATCAAAAATTAAATTAAATGCATGCCTTTAACTCACACTGTGTTCACTGACATGTTATACAATCTGTCAAATGTTTCTGCTATGGAGGAAATAGCAGGAAATGGAAATAGAACTGCATTTTCTTTGGGCTTGCAGCGAGCTGCGTGGTACAGAGTGAGAGTACATTTGCCCTGCGCTCCCATTGTTATCGCCCCCCCTGCTGCTATTCCACCTTCATACATGCGTGTACTTTTGTGGCACTCGCACAATATAATCTAGTGGATTAGCAGTGCTATTACATTGCTTACAGAGCATGAGCACCAATGACGGGGTTAATTGTACCATCTAGGGGAACATGCTGATATCGCTGCAACAAAATGCATTACCCAGATGATAAACTGCTTTATTTGGATGCCAAAGTACAAAAGTGCACGGTAAGTACATTCAAGGTCGAGGTTAAACCACAGAGTCATTTTATAAACTACATGCTTTTGATGGAGGTAAGTGCTTACAAAAGTGCGGCTATGGTGTACAGTCATTTCCTTGTCAGCGGATCATTTTGAACCACTCTAGCAGCTCGGCTCTTCTTCTTGTGTTGAGCAGACACGCTGGACTCTGTCAACAACTACGAGATGGATTTTCACAACATTGGGTATTGACATTCAAATCACCCTCAGGATACGTTGTATTATCTCCTCACTTTTCATCTAGCTCCATCATCAGGTGTTGACTGTTAGACGTTAGACCTGCTAAACAAATGCAATGACAGAAGGTTAGCATGCTGATGTTAGCATTTAGCTTCAATGACCACCGTGCCAAAGTACAGACTCATAAAAGACTAAATGTTGCCTATCCATCAGGGCGGCCCTCAAAATGGCTCCTAAACACATCTTATTACGAAGGGTGATGGTTCTCTGATATCCAGCCCTCTACCCATCGGTCTTAGGCTTTCAAATCTTAAGACACACTTTAATTTTGATGTTCAATTTCAGTGTTTTGATGTTTTTGTTGTTTTATGACATTCCTGCTTTTAGCTTTATTGTGCTCCTCCAAACCTTCACGACGCCGTCGGTCTTTTTATAATTCTGTTTTGCATTGTAAAGCATTTTGTTGCCTTTTTAAAGTGCCAGGCCAATAAAGTTTTTATTTTTTCTACCTTGATTGATTACGTTTCAGCCGAGCGTGATAAAATTCTCAACTTCAGCGACGGCTGTGATGATATTCTAACTCCTGTTGAGGATGTTTCCACCCTCTGTTTCTACGTGATGACAATGATCACGTATGATGACATTCTGCAATGTTTAAGAGCCAAAATCACATCGATACCAGCTCTGATGACATGCAGTAATGCCATTAATTACCCAAAGCTGTGATGAGATGCTCAATCAAACCTGACTAATTGAAAGAAAAGTTAAAAGAGAGACGCAACAGTGTGTCTGGACTCCTGACAGAGTGGAGGCGTCTAAAAAACTTTCCGATTATTTTTCAAACCATTGAATTTAGTCAAATAGAGAGTTAGACGTCAATTGTGAGGGCGTCATCCAAGACAAACGAGCAGATGTTTAGTAAGTAGACATTGTTGCAACAGTTTCTGGCGGCACTGAATGAAGAAATAAAGTTGCAGCTTGTCCACTGAACTTGAGTTTTCTTCATTCACTCGGTCTGTGACGGAGATATGAAGGCAGATGGAAATGAAAGGCTGTCAGCCTTTATTTTCCCCAAGGTATAATGCCTGGTGGCCGACAAAACTGCATTATAAAACCAAGGTTTATAGGGAACCAATCTATATGCTGATGATGTAATTCTTCTATAGCCATTACATTTTGCATCAACATATATGTCACGATGATATGTTACAGTAAACAAACAGACTTTTCTATTGCCAGTTAGACCAGTGAACAATAAATTGACTACGTTAAAGACGGAGAAACCATAATGAGATGCGGCAAACGTAAGAAAAGAAGCCTTCCTGACTCAATTTCCACAAACCAGCAGAAGGTTTCCACCAGTACGCAGCCATGACAACTTCTACTTTGACGTTTCTCTCTCATCACGTTGCCATCAAAATGCAGGCTGTGTAATATAATTCTAACACCACGAGTCGACAGGGTCATGGATATTTAATCCGTCAAGGCGCCGTCGCTTGTACTTTTCTATATGATTAAATGAATGTCGAAAATTCAGGATTCAAGTGTCTTCTGCGGTCGCGATGACTCGCTTACTAAATGATTTCAAATTCCAAGTATGTGTCGAGTTAGAGACAGAGAAAAGAAGTGAGAACAGGATGAGAGAAACGTTGCTGTAAGGCTCATTCATATTGATTCAAACACAAATCGGAAATCAATTCAAACTCTCACAATAACAAACACACACACACACACACACACACATAGAGCATATATCACTGGCTCCCACTGTGCTGTATCCACAGATTTGGGAGTGTGTGTATCCCTGTAATGAAGCCCGGCCTTCAGTGAACAGTACACATGCACGCTCAGCAAAAACCCATCAACACTCTTTCTCAGTCGGTTATTTATTCCTGCTGTTGTTGCTCTTTCTTTTCCGTTCATGGTGGGATACACAAGCTATATTATAGACTATGCAGATGGCCAGTCTTTCCATGAATTCTGACTAAGACTTGTTGCCGCCAAGATGATTTATTCCTCACAGTCCACTGTTCCATCTGCACAGCACTGATAAAGAATGGGAAACTTTCGTTTATGACCTTCATGTAGCTGTGTCTTTTTAAACTTTCTTTATTTTTCCGTCAGGATAGATGTTGATGAAGGTTTTCAGTCACCCAGGTCATGGTAAATCTGAGTGCTGTATGGTAGGTGACTGGACTTGTTTCAGTTTCTTGCAGACGTTTCACTTCTCATCCAAGAGGCTTCTTCAGTTCTAACTAACTGTGGGGGAGTCGCAGGCTTTTAAACTCTGCGTGGGAGTGTCCTTACAGAGTCGTTAGTGCCACCACACCTTTACTTTTCTTTCAAGAAACTGAGACAAGTCCAGTTGCCTATGATAACAGCACTTAGAAAGACTCTGGATAGATGAAGTTGAATCAAACCAATCAGTTTGATTGATCCTCAGGTCCACACAACATGGATTCTCTGCATCAAATGCAAAATCATGGCAGCCTTACTTCAGTCCAAAGGGCGTTGGGAACACAACTTAAACTGTAGCTGCCAAAATAAATAAGGCAGATGGAGAATAATGTGCTAAAAGCAGGCTGGCTTACAAACAACTATCAATCAAAGAGCACATTATGGCTTCTGCTTGATATCAGGCGATGGAAGTGCTAGTGCCACTTTCTTATTGTCTTTTTATGTGTCAGGCAGAAGGATCACTTTTCCTATTGTGCTTCAGTGAAACTTCAGCTGCTACATGTTGATGAAGGTTCTCAGTCATCCAGGTCATGGTAATTCTAAGTGCTGCATCGTAGGCAACTGGATTTGTTTCAGTTCCTTGGATGAGAGCTGAAACGTCTTCAAGAAACTGGAACGAATCCAGTTGTCTGCGATACAGCACTTTGAATTCAGCTGTTACAGTTTCAGCACCACTATCGCGGGGCCTTGATCCCGGTTACTGACGTAGTAACATCACAAGGACTAAAACGCAGTGAGTCATGGTGACAACAGCTCAACTAATGAATAATCATATATTCATATCAAGTTGTTGACAGTCAACACAGCGCCACATTTCTTGCATAACAGCACCGTGCTCTGGTGCGGTGCCTCTCAAATCACGGGCGGCAGACTGTCAGCGTATCTGTCCTACAGGTAGACGTCTGCAGGGTTTTTAATGAGCAAAAGGAGAAATTCATACAGAACAAAGCAGCTGTGGACAACAGGTGCTGTGAAAATTGCTTATTCACATACAGATAATACAAACTGCCCGTGATTCCTGCAATCACCACATTCAATGTGTTTTGTTTCGATGCAGATTTAAATGTTTCTACTGGTTGGAAAGCATTTCAATTGTTTAGTCACATTGACTTTGAGACGCGGGAACCAGAAGTGCAAAAAATGCTGATTGATTTCTGGATTTCAGGACTCATTACTGCCGCACTCTATGGACGCATCCTTTAGCTGCGAAGACTCAATTTCCACCAAAATAGCAACAACTCAATTTACTCCGTCTCATAGCAGCACCCTTCAAACCATCTGTGTCCTTTGTCTGTCGCACCAGACACAGAAATACCACACAGACTGGCAAGGTGAAGTTTAAGGTCAGGAGAAGACAACAACCTCATAAGGTGATTTGAGCCTCGCTTTGAAGTCTGTCTTCACTTTTTACACATTATATTAGTTGCCTATATAATCAACCTGGGACACAAACACAGCCTACCGGCACGTCTACACAGGAGGCATTTCAGCCTTGATTCTCAGTCGTCCGTCTCACGCAAGCCTGACAGAGCAAATACGCTCCTGTTATGATTAATTCAGAATGGCTCATGATTTATTCCGGCTGTATGCGCATAAACACAACCAAAAGCATATTCTTGTGCGTAACGTTTACATGTGCAACTACAGTGATCGTGTGGCACTGCCTTAACACCTGCGATCTGCAGTCGTGCGTAGACAGACAGGTTTAATGCTGCAGCTCCGCTAACAAACCAACATGTCATCACTCCCAACTTGTCAAATGTGGCAGCTTCGGTCAGTGGTCTGAACTCAAACTATGACACTCTACTTTACCCCTCTAGCATCCAGGTAGACTTTAAAAACAAAAAGTGCAGGTGGACAAAGCCAGATGAGCTTGTTGTCGTATTTGAGTGACCGAACGGCATCAATAATAAAACATGCAGTCAATGTTGTGAAACGGTCACAGTTTGGTGACCAGACTGCTGGTTCAGGTGGAGGAAAGGGTCACGATTTGAGTTAGAATAATAACGTTAGTTATGTGGGTGAATTTACCCATTTTAAATGTATTTAACATAAGGTAAGTCCTGTGAAGTGAAAGTCCCATTGACCCATTCATCCACTCAGAACTCCTCTCTTCTTGGATCACCTGCTTTAAAGAGCAGCGTGTGTGAAATGTACTTATGTTTGTCTTTTGGATTTCTGTTTAGAACACTAAACAAATATTAATCACCAGAGGGTCAAAACTTTTCTTTCCGTTTTCTGAATATCTTGTGTCTCAGTCTTCTTCAGTGGAAACATCTCCACCGAGACAGAGATTTCCACAATCAGTGGGTATTATACGTTATTCTAAAGTTTTCAAAGTCTAGTCTACGTATTTGACTAATGCTTCTGTAAAAAAAAATATCCCCTTTAGGTGACAGTAAACTTTCTACACATGAGTTGGAAAAACAAACCTTTGCATCACAGAAGTTTTAATTCACCACGATGTCACGTTTCCGCTCCTCGTTGCAGCAAACCCCTGGCAGTTTGCACCGCATCAACACGGAGCTTGTGTATTATGGCCTAGGATGCTCTTTCTCTCTCTATTTGTATTCACTCCCTGACGCCTGCTCACCCATTCCATCTTCATTTGTTACTCGTACTCCCCACTCTGTGTATCTGCCTCCCCCCCCTGCCCCCTTTTTTTCTCCCTCGCGCAATCGCTTTGTATCAGCAAGAAATCATCTTCATGAGAATAAAATATGCCTCCTCTATATTTCAACGCCCAACACTGGGACATTGAACATTAGAATAATTTAAACGTAACTGCTGCAAATTGCGTAACGTCTCAGTTCGGATGTTGTCTCACTTATTATGTGGTGGATTTGTATTCAACTATTCAGCATCGTATTGCAGAGTCTGATGTTATTGGGAAAAACAAACACAGTGTAACAGACACGGCTGTCATATTGTCACGGTGTTATTTCGACGAGGGCTGCGTTTCAGTCCACGTGCCCACATGCATACAAACGGCAGCGCGGGAAAAATGCAGCAACATGCAAGTCTGCACGCATGTGTACGTGTAGAATGACACACGTAACCTGGATTAACATAATCTGAGTGATGAAAGACGAGTAAAAAAAACGTAGAGAATATTTGGCTCATCCACACTGTCAGGAAAGGACTTGTGAAAATAGGAAATATTTTACCAAAATATACAGAAAAGGGTGGCTTTAAGTATAAAATCTGTTGCTATGGCTACATGCAATATATTGTATTACTATTAACTTGAACTATCCCTGATGCCTCCTGGTACATTTCTAAGGGACACGCAGTAGATTTTCTGTTTTACATAATATCCACAGTCTTTAGTCGACACACGCGTGTTCAAAGCATCAAGGGGGGAACCAAAATAACATGAAACCCTTGGAATATAAGCCGCTCGTGTTAATTCACCCACGAATGGCTGATGTAGATAAGTGCCTGTGCTATCATGGCCAGAGAGTCACAGCAATCAGTCACCAAAGCAGCTGATTTCCCTGATTAACACTTCTTTAATGAATAGAGGGAGTAATCAGCGAAATGAGCTGCATTGACATGGCGGCAGATGAGAACCTTTAGACTCGTGGGTCATGCTGGGGAAATGTTCAGAGTCGGAGCGACGGGAGACGCTCTGTACATCTACGGGGGGTGATATTCATGAACCACCTCATCTTTCATCTGGTGCACTTTTTATTTTATGCTTAATTCTGTTCTGTCCACATCTTTCACACATTTTATTAGCCTTAAAAAGCCAGCCGGCCTCCTCCTGAAGGCTGGCGCCGAAGGACTTCATTCCCACTAAACAGTTTGTAAGGGTAGGATAAAAAAAGACCTGTAGAAAACACATTGAGAAATATATTCATTTTTTTTCTATTCATCATTTCATCACTGGACATTGGAGTACCACCGGCCGCCCAGAGGTCAGCGCCCCTTACCGCTCTGCTAGTCCTGTAATGTTTTGATCTGCTGGATGAGCTTTTTAATTGACCAATGAAATATTAAAGAGCAGTAAAAAAAACTGTTACATCAGCACTACAGTGTCCTGTTTACACATCCAGCAGAAGCAACGCAACATTAGCATTCATTCAGCGTCATGTTTCTTTCCCTACCCACATGTCTGTTAATACTATACTAATTCTCCTACATTCACTATCCTTTAACTCAATCCTGAGAAATATCCGTCTCTTTAGCTTGATAAATGCTGCACTAAGTTCACCAGCTAGTCACAAACATTTTCCATCTTGCGCTGAACTTTATGGTCATGAAACTGGCTACCTGCTGCAGCTGGATAATCCCAAAACAGCGAACTGAAATACACTAAAGTGTTGCACCATTTAAGATTCAGTTCTCGTGATGAACCCAGTCACCAAATTGAACCAATATCTTCGCATTATCCAGCAGAGTACATTGTGTCACCCTCATATTGGAGGCACCAACATTAACTTGTTATAAAATATAATTTCTTCAAGGCCATATATGTCTCAATAATCCTCATTCCTGTGAGAAACAAGCTGTTTTAGTGGCGAGGACTCTGTGAGAAATGCAGCCGAACACAGCGGCTGAGAATTAACTGTAGCTCCGCCTCAGTGATTAGTGTCTGAAGCAGCTTTCGCTCCATAAAACCCCCCAATGACTTTACCGAGACATGACTCTCGTGAACGAGCACTCCCACGTTCGGCTGCTCTCCCTCCACAATCCGTTTCCAGGTAGCTCACACAAAACTCCTGAAATCCGTCTCTTTCACCGAGTTCCACAAAGAGTTCAGCTCATCTGGAAGTCTTTGAAATGTCAGCATAAATTAAAGTTTTTCACTTAAAACTGGACAAAGTAAATTAGCGGTGTAATCAGCTGGCAAGCGAAAAGCTGAAGCAGAACAAACAGTTTTCGACTTCGGGGCTCCGGGCCAGGCTATGTTCAGTTATTCTGTGTTTTCTTTCATTATTTCTAACTGTATTCAACACTTCAAATCCCCAGAGAGCTGTACACATGCATACATCAATGTCTGTTTCGCTCTTTAATGATGAAAGTGGTTCAAAACACAGTCAAACACTTTGTGTTCAGTTTTGTACACCTTTATTTACCACACGACGACTTGACGGAGGCACACAAGTCAAGCATCCCAAAATTGTGGGTACTTTAAGCCCAGCTGGTACAGTGTGGATAGCTTTATAATTACTGTAATCTTCACGCTGCACAAGGATTTAACTGTGACTGACTTCTTGAGCTTTTTATACTCACAAGATTCCCCCAAAACTATTTTTGTCGGTTTGGTTATGGAATGACTGTTTAAGGCTTTTTGATTCTTTGAGTCTTTCAGATACATGGTGACTCATATTTTGCATATGGAGAGAGCTATTTTTTTTTTTTTAGATTGGAAGACGTGAGTGAGGCTTTTCAAACGCACAGAGGAGGAACTGGTGGTGCCAAAGTGACAAGCTGGCTGGCATGGTCATCGATGAAGGGGGCCGAGAGCCCCTTTACATTACGCAGGTTTTACATTCCTAGTTAAAAACATGAACATAAGAAGCAGTCAGCATTAGCAGAGACAGCTACTGTGCCTAAAAGAACGATGAAAAGAGCACCATCTGCAGAGAAACTACAACAAATGTGGTTTAACTATATAATACTTAACATTCCAGCATTAAAATGTCTAAAACAGACTCGACCTTTGCTCCCCGCCGTTGCAGAGGCAGCTGGTGATGTTTTTTTAACCTTGTTAAGTCTGTGTGTGTGTGTGTGTGTGTGTGTGTGTGTGTCCTGGAGGGACCTATAATAGTAGGAACTACAAACAGTTTTAAGTCCCAGGTGTTTATATGTCCCTTCTGCAGACAGACGCTGTTAATGTGATAGCTCACAACCGTGTAAGATAGTGAGTTTCTGCAGGTGTCTGGTTGCGATCAAATGTCAAGTTTGAAGATTGGTGCGGTCCGACCCATGAAACATAAACTTGTTGACGCTGCCGGTGTGACCCCAGCGCACGACGATCTCTACATACTGTATATATTTTGTTAAACTGTGTATTTACAGCATCCCAAATGTTTCCAAAAATGTTAAAAATGGAAGAATTCACGATTGTGTTCACTGCAGTGGCCACCTGTCGCTTTAACTCCCAGGAGTGAGTCAGCGAGTGAGGAAAGAAGTGGGCGAACGTGATTAAACTTAATGTGAATAAGAATTGATATATTAAATATATTACCACTTCCCTTATTATTCCTGCCTGAGTCACGTCAGATATAATCATCCGCCAGCTGGCGTTCTAGCTAACTACTTGTTTATCTATCTAAATAGCTACATATACAAATAGATTTCTAATTTTGCAAAACTGTGAAGAAACAATTTAAGATCAAATGGAGCGGTAACTTTGTTGAGTATAAATCTCAATACAAATCTCCAAAGTGCGGTTATCAGTCCCACTGAAATACATAATTGAAGACACAATGCCGCTCTAAAAAGACAACAAGCAAGTAAGTAGAAGCTAAAGCAAGATTTAGCTTCACCATCCATCTTGTCACGGGTCAAGCGAGGTCCGTGTCGTGATGCATTCGTAGCCAAGAGAGTTCTTCTTTAGAAGAAAATCAAGGAACAAACAAAGAATTCACAGCAGAAACACTCCAAGCATAACAGATAGTGATCCATGGCGCTCGTTGTCCTGGCGCCGGCACAGCAAGATATACATCATCCAGATAAAGCCGTATAAACTAGATAAAGATCCGTCACCCCAAGACATCAGCCGGCAGGAGTCAGTAGCAATTACATCCCAGCGCTTAAAAAAAAAAAAAACATCTTAAGGATTACCTCCTAAAAGAAAAGCACTCTGTGAAAACTCTCAAACTGAATGACCATTGTTCACATTTGAGATTTGTGCGGGACTATATGCAGAGAAACAAAAAATAAACTTCCCTATAGATGTATAGATGTAATTACAGTAGTATAATTAGCTGTGGAGATAAGCATTAGACGGCCAAGATGCTAGCAGTGGGAAACCATCTTCTGGGGATTTGAACTTAATCCAGTTTCTCTCAGAGTAACTCTGCATTCCTGCACACCTCTTTGAAGTGTAAATTGAAAAAGAGTTGGATTCATAAAGTTTCTACAGTGACGAGTTTGCTGTGTTTTGCTTTGACATCCCCATGAGGGAGAGAAAAAAAAAGGAAGACAATATTATAGACCATTTGGCTAAGAAACAAGGAAGAGTGTGAAATGTAAACAAACAAGCAGAAGTCATCTATCTGCCTCAAGCACAGTCTCCACGTTCCAAACAATATACGTGTTGATTGTTATTTGTTGAATATGGAGAAATGATTTAATCAATCCTGTCATGAGAATCCCACAAACCAAACAGCAATGTATTCAGACTGAGATATTTCCGCTGTACAGTCGCACAGAGCTGTTAAAATATGCCATCGTCTCCTTCGTCTGCTTCTCTTCGGTCTTTCTCTGACTTCAGAGCTCCTTTTATGTGTCTCTTTCACTTTGTCTGCCACTCTCTCGCTCTCGCATTTGCTTTTCTTCTCCGAGACTCAATACAAAGTAACTCCGTCAGCTTTATTTCTCAGTTGTCTGTGCCTGATAACGTAAATAGAATTATCAAGCCAAAAGGAAAACCTGAAGGTCTGAATGCGGAGGAACATGTGTTGTTGGCTGAATGGAAGAGCCAACTCCTGAGAGCTTCTGGCAGAATTAATCCATGAGCATCCATTCATTAAACCCTTCCCAAAGGTCCCCGCATAACACTATTTGCCTTCAAATCTCCCACTTGTATAAACAGAGTACAGCCGTGACTGCCAACCCAGAGAATTCATAAACGGTAGTTCCTCATGTCTTGAAAAGGTCATTTTTCAAAAATTGGATTTGTATTTGTGCAGCTGTATGAAATGCAAATGAGTGAGACAAAAAGTCAGGGAAACTCTTAAACCCTAACCCTGACCCTAATTATCATTAATAAATGGTAAATTAACAGTAAATTACACTTTAGTTAAAAGTAATTTCACAATAAAAAGCTATATGAACCATTTATTAAGCAGCTAGAAGCTTTATAAACATCAGTTGTAACTTTTTAATGGTCATCCAAATAATGTTTAAAGATTAACTACAATGTATTGACCATTTACAAAGTAATAAAAGCATCAGTTGCAACATGAAACAATTGATTTATAAATGGGTAAAAAAGCATTTCTTAGTTAAAAGTGAAATAACTATTTCCTTAAGTTTAATTAACATACATGTACCTTATACCAAATTCCATGTTTGACAACCTTGCAGATAGAACTTGCTACAGTGCTAAATAATGGTAATGAATGCAATTCACTTTTTCAAATGATTTGCACATGATTGATTGCCAGGCTTATAGACTGGATTGTTTAATTATAATCATATCATCAGTTTGGACTGAGAAGTGTTCTACTGCTTCATAGCACAAAGGAAATAATGTTTGTTTAGAGGTCATAAGGTCTGGTGGCCAAAACCATAACATGACCTCGTATTGCTGCTTGAACGGATGTTTCTGTTGGAGCTCAAGTAAAGGCCACAAATATTCAAGGTTAAAAGTAATACGAGGATGTATATTTCCACACCTCAACAGAGTAGACAGATGCCACTGCTACATGTACTAGTATAAGTGAGTGTATGCTAGTTATGGATGGGTGGGTGGGTTGTTTCTGGCACCTAGAAATATAAATATGAGAAAATAAATAGTGAAAATTGTGGAAAAACTCAGAGAGGGAAGCCATGGTGACATGATAGTCTCAGTTCAGTGGTGAAAGCCAGTTATCTGACAGAGGCACATACACCCATGGATCCCATGATCCTTTGGCTTGGAGAAGGAAGTGTTCAGGTTGACAGAGGTTTGTATCAGTGTTGGGAAAAAAGATTTGCTACCTTGTGGAGAGACGTTATCGCTCAATTCAACTTTCACTCTACCATCATCATCTCTTTTCCTTCCTCTTTGGAAATAAATAGATGTGTGCCTGGCTAGATCTTTTTAAACTCTTGATTATGTTGAACTTAGAGTTCAGGGAGCTACATTGGACACCGTTGTTTTGCTCTTCCAACAAATCCTATTTTCCCCTAAAACTTATTTTCTCTCTATCCCTCTTTTAGTGTCTTCATCACCAGTATGCATTTTATCACGTCTCTCTAACTGTTTCTTTATGGTTGGGATTTAGTTGGGTTTAGGCAATGGAAACCACTTGGTTAAGGTTCACAGATTCTGGTCATGATAATATAAACTAAGATTGTTGGAAGACACCAGGATGTGAATGGCCTCCAGTGTCAAAGCTGGACACTAACACGATGGTTAAGGAAATATTGTGGCCATGATTACAAGAAACCAATGTGAACTGTTGGTCGCAGACAGGAAGCAGTCTGAAGGCTACATGAAGCCAACACTGACTGCTGGTTAAAGATGGGATGTAAAGAGACTTTGGGGCCAAAGTTGGTCTCTATTATTGAGGTTTAATAGAGTTGAGTCAACTTAATCTACTTGGTCAGGGTTAGAGAAAGACTCTAGACCACTATGACCATTTGAAAAAATCCTGGAAACTGACAACATCAGCCATTTCAGCAGGTGAAATCTATTCACATTCAAGTGATAAAGCCCTATAGCAGCTGTCGCAATTCTGACAGGAGCAAGGAAAAGGTTGAGGTGACATGTCTGTAGAAAAGGTTGGGAGGGTGGGTCAGGAAAACATTGGCCTTTGACATGGAGGACTTCTGTTCATTTTCTGTTTCCAGCTGATAATGTTCTCTAACTTCTGTTCTCTAAACTGTTTTTGACCCAAATAACACAGTTTCCGCAACCTTAAGGAAGTATTTATTCTGATCCAAACCAAGATCATTTCCTAAACGTAGCCAAGAGGTTTTTGTCTCTGAACCTCACCAAACCTTAGCCATACAATTGTAAATAATATAACATTAACTTATCAAACAGTAATGTGTTATGGTTTTGGACGGGACAAACAAATGATGTCCAGCAGATCAGAACATTTTAATTGGAGGTCTTGGACTGAACACGAGTTCTGGCGTCAGAGTCGGATGTTTTGTCACTATTGTTTGAGTTTGGTTAGGTTTAGGTAAAACAGTTTAGCTGAGGTTGGGGAACAAATGTAACATATGCCAGCGTTGACTGTTTGTACAAGACAAGATGTGAACACTGGTCTATTTGACGCTTTGTTAAGGAGATGTGCTTGATTGAAGGACGTATAACAAGGAACAAAACACTCTGTCTTCGCGGTTAAGTTGTTTGTTTTTGGTTCGGTTGAGGTTAAGTAAAATCATGGTCAGAGTAATCAGAAAAAATGCATCCTGTCCCCTGGTGAACAATCAATTCTGCAAGATATTACCTTGACATTTAAGCCTTGTTTTGAGTTTCCATTTAACAAGCAACCACTCAGCACCTCTCTCTCCCCGTGAAGCCAGCGTAAGTTGTAAAGGGGGTGGATCTGCACGTCACAGACTACTTAGGGCATTTATTTTCACATTCTGTCTGCAAGCTTACCTCTGAATAGCATCTATCTTGTTGGCTGTGATTCCTCTCAGCAGCTCCTCCAGCAGGTCTGAGCTGTCAGATGGGGGCACGGGTGGTTTGACAGCAGGTGTGTGAGCGAACCAGCCAATCAGTAGACCGAGGACAAAAAGCCCCATCCCTGCCAGGAAGTACCTACGAATGGGGTGGATGGTGGTGAAAAAACCTTGTAAGATGATCCCGAAAAAAGCTTAAAGTAGACTTTTTGTTTAGAGTTACGTAAGGTCACATCATGAATTATTTGTGCTTGAGATGTTAATCCCCAACATTGTCCGATGCGGTGACACCAGCTATTTCTAAATCGGCTGTACATATACAAGTTGTAAATATGACCCTCCAGTGTTTGAGGTCGACAGCTCCGGTCCTTGAATTACCTGAGCAGGAAACAGTGGAGTCGTCGTTGCCCTTTATGGCCCGGAGCCCTGGTGAAGTGGGAGATGTAGTTGGGATCTTCCTGCAGTCGTTCAAATCGTCCATGTGGTGAGACTGAGACGGACGGCTGGATGGGTTCCATCAGCTCGGGGTCAGGGTCGGGGCCGGGGTCTGAACACCCTGATAGTGAGCGGTGAGAAATAAGAATAAAAGCGAAAAGCAAATAATCCGGTAAAATCAGTGAAATGATGGATGTCATTTCTGCTGCTAGAGTTCTAGAAGACAAAGGTGGCATGTTATCTTAGATGTTGTTTCATTCAGGTTATGTTTAGCATCATCGGCTAAACATCATCATAAACTTGGTGTCCATTTGTTCACCTTTTAATAATCCAATCTCTTCAGTATTTGTGACAGGTTTTATAGATAGTAGCTACACTTTTTCGTATTTTTCATAGCATGTAGACCGTTGCAGTCTTAGAATATCTGCAAATTTCTCCACATAATGCAATTCTGTCCAGCCAGTTTCTCTGGGTGGGGAGGTCTTCTTTACACCATTTCCTTGTAATAGCTTTTTTTGATGCCACCAGAAGTATTTTAACCAGGCGAGTGTCTTTGCTCCGAATGCGTTCCTGCGTTAAATGTCCCAACTATAACACATCACGAGTCTTGGCTGGTTCATTTCCTAGAATTACTTTCAACCCATTCCATACATCATCCCAGTACTTATTTATTTTCACAGGGTGCCAGAAAATATGAAAATGATCAGCAATATGCTCCCCACACAGTCTCCAGCTGAGCTGTGGGACATGTTGTAGCCCTTTTTTCAATTTGTGTGTTTTTACAACAAAATTCTTTCCAACATCTTGAGCTGGCAGTAGTTTGTTTTCTATTACATATATTACACCATTCTTCTTTGGTTATTTCTCTCTTTAGGTCTTTTCCCCATTCATCTCTTATACACAGAGTTGAAGTATTTTTACTTCTCACCATACCTTGGTACGATACTCATATTGCTCTTTTGGATATGTTTTTGCATGCATTGCACGGAGTTACGGTGATTCAATTCAATTCACGAGGTAAATCCAGCTTTACTTAAATAGTCTCACTCCTAAACACATAAAAAATATTCTCTCTTTAATTTACATAAAATCATTATATTAAAAAATGGTTATACATAACCTGCAGTTAATATTGATTAATATTATACAAGTCACAGAATTCCAACTGTTGATTTAAAACAGACGTCAGGCTGAATTTAACTTTTCCCATCATCCTGTAAGCAGCCTGGAATTGTTTTAATGCAACACGAAGCTGTCTGCTGGTGCACAGTGAAAGTGGGTCGTTATCTAGCTGAGAAGTTGGAAGTGTGCAACCTGTCGGTTACTCCCTGTAACATTTCAGACTCATCTGCTGTCAACAAATGGCGAAAATGACAGCTGTCCCTCCGTTGTCCCGTGAATTTCAACTGAATGCCGTCATCAGGATGAAGTTTTAACAGAACAATGCTTTGGTGATTTAAACATGGAAAACATTGTACTTGCTAAACATCAACATGTTAGGATTGTAACTGTATGCTTGTTTGACAACGTTAGCATTTTCGCTAGGCACAGCCTTACAGAGCTGCTAGCATGGCTGTGGACTCTCTGTGGTATATTGAGATCACAATGATGTAAAAACACAATATATTATGTCGAGGTCAAAACAAAAATTCCAATATTGTGATCATCACGATCAAGAGAAAATATATAAAAAGCACTGCATTCTTAGTGTGTATGGGCTTTTTTTAAAAAAAAAAAAAGACATCTGGGTTTGTTTATAACTCACTAACAGACTTCAAATTTAATATAATGGTGAAAACAAACCGTAAATGGGAAATGGAATAAAAAATGTAATGCTCAGTTTTGGAACGATCAGCCCGTTTTCTTGAGAGGGCATTTGTGAGGATAGAAAAGTGCCACTGATAGAGACACAATTCAAAACAGAGTCCTTCAAAGCTGAGGAACTCAAGTCTAGCTTTAGGGTACTTATGAAGCTTCTCAGTTCTGCAGCTCCTGGTAGTGGCAAACTTCTCACATTAAATACAGTATATATGTTTTTCACAGTGACAGGTTGTTTCAAATTATGTGTAAGAGTTTCTGCAGGATTTCTCTGCAAAAAAACACCTTTTAAGATCATCAAAAGCATGAGAGAGAAACTTGTTTTGGCATCTACAAACTTCAAGTTACAATTACACGAAGGACACCGGATTATGTTTTTACTGTAAGCATGTGAAAGCCATGCATCAGATGAGATCGTACACACGCATACTGATACAATATAAATGAGATGTATTACTGTTAACCAAGCCGATCTGAGAAAATACTTTTTACTCCTGAAATTCCTGTGTTGTGTGACAGTAACGAGCCGCAGGATGCTCATTAACGTTTTATAAATAATTCACAAATTCCTCCACGTTAACTGTCCTGGCATCAATCAGACATTATTCATTTACATTAAATATGAGCTGTAATTGTCCTGTAAGTAGAGAATACTAATCACCTCTTCGTAAACACATCGTGTTGCTTTAAGTGGGACCAGCTGCATGACGTGACACACTGTGATATGCATCTTCATGTAACATGAGCTGTAAAAATTGTATTACAATTACCTGTTCACAAAGGAATTCAGATTAGACAGCAGGTACAAATTGTGTTTTAACTGTGTGTTTACTGCGCGGCCAATGAATCTCAAAGTAAAATCTGGGATCTGCTGGTCGCCATGACAGGTGATGTGGGCTTTTGAACTTTCACTGGCTCAGGGGTCGTACAGGATCCTACCTGATCGCTGGCAGTCTACATGTTGCATCTGCATGCGGTCCATGCTGGGTCCTGGTTCCTGTAGCTCCTCCTTATCCAGGTCCCAGTCCAGGTCCAGACCTCCAGAGCAGTGCAGGACTTCACCGACCAGTGGCCCACCCTGAGCGTCACACACCTTCCTGTATGCCATGATGTCACCTATTTCAAACAAAAATGTAATTCGGTTTTCCACATTTTTAATTCAATACTGAACATCTTTCCCTGAGTCCCAGGGAAAGTTTCATAAAAGCCTACCCGGGGTTACAAAAACGAGATGGGCTCCACAGTCACGGTTTGGTGAGGTTTTGATAATAATCATTCCCTTTGAATGATTTAAAATACATATATTGATTATATGAGTTACCTTCTGTACACATGTATCATAGCTTTTATCATAGCAAATACATTTTGACCCAGTCTCCATTCAACCATTTTCCAACTCAGCCTCTTCTAGCTTTCAATACCACTGCAGGGCCGATTTTAGGCTGCCGTATTAGATGCGTTGGGAGTGTGAGCAGGCTGATATGCATCGGCCCCAGTTGAAAACAACCATAGAATCAAAACATCCTCAACAGAGAAGATTTTACTCCTGTCTGAGAGATTTCACCAGACACAAGCTCAACCACATAAAACATAAAGATGATAGAACAGCCGTGAACCTTCCATACCCAAATTTAACAGATCTTACCATTACATTGCAACACACCACTTACTGAGTGCCTATAATCAGCATAAGGCATGAAGACATTCGGGGATCCCTTCTGAGACCTCTCTGTAGTTAACCCAGGTAGAGAGCGCAGAAAGCCTGGTACAAGCCACCTGGGTCGGATTAAAACCGCTCATTTGACTCAAGGTAATGGATGTTACGTGAGAGCTGGATATAGACGGAAATGTGATAATTGTGGTTAAAAGCTATTTGGGCTAAGTTACTGACCAGAGCCTCTCAGCACACAATTATAAAGACTAAGAGCACCGCAGGGTGCTGCGATGCATTTACACATACTAAT
>OMLP01016070.1:0-16753 GCA_900302685.1 Spondyliosoma cantharus
CGGCAGTGACATTGTTAAATGTCGAGGTAACAGTTTTTCAAAGACATCACGAGGTAAGGTAAGTATTTATGCAACTTAAATTAATGTGAATGTGAATCAGTGGCAAAACTAAATGCCAATGCTCGTGTTAAAACGTGTATTTACGCTGTTAGTTAGTAATCTTTTATCTGAAGTTTTTTCATATACTGCACATATACTGGGAAATGTAATGTCTTCTGATGTGTATCACTCTTAAATTCTCAACACTAGGAGGACTTTCAGCCAAATATGTACAATCACATAATTCAAAGAGTCACTGTACTCCACACATTCTCACTCACATTGGTAGACTCTTTAAGTTAATCAGAAATAAAGAAATCTGGACAGGTGATTGAACATACATGTACAGTACATGCATTTTAACTGTGACTGCGAACCCAGTCTAGCCAGTTGAGTCCTAACAACTTAGCACCATGTAGGATTGTCTTTGTACGCAGGTCCCTGTTTTGTTTGCTTCTCATGAACTAACACCAAAATCTGTGTGTGCACAAGCCTACGAGGATGCGATACACATTTCTGCCATTAAATGTTCAATTTCGGCACCAACAGCAGAGAAGAAGAAGAATGCCCGAGGATGTAAACATGAATGTATAAAATGACCATTATCCAGCACCAGGGGTACAGAAAATGAGTTTTTGAGGAACACAGTAATGTTATTTGTTTTCATGTAAACTCCACAGAATGTCAAAGTTAAAATAGGAAATAACTATATAGCAATGTAAATAAATTTGAGCTTTAAAAGAAACACCTACCAGTGGGTCTCCTGAGATTTTTCTCCAGGAGCACTCTGCGTAAGGAGCCATCCATGGCCGATTCCTCTATATGAGAGTGATCACCTATTACGCTCCAGTACATCATCCTGCAAAAGACAAACAGCTACTCTTACTTTTATCTTACTATTTAATATAGTATACTTATTTTTATTTTTTAACTTGTGTTACATCTCTAAAACCATCTTCTTGTAAAAAAACCCAAAGAGTATGCACAAAACAAGCCTTAGTTCCCACATGGCCCAATGAATGAATCCACATAAAAAGCCTTGTTGTGTCCTTTCGCTTTTGCATTTCAGTCCAGACCTTGAGATTCTTTCATACATTTTCCAAACTCAAGTACTGACAATTGATCCACTGACACACTGTACACATAAAAAAAGGTCCTCATCTTCATTTTATTTTCCGTCTTTGATAAAGCATCTCATGGCTGTCTTGATGGCCAAGCATTCCTGTCCTGTCTTCCTATAGTTGCCTCACATTTCAGTGCTTAGCCAGCACAAAGGCTTACATTTTGCGGCCGAAGCAGAGATGTGCTTAGCAAGATGTATTGTGGGAACTCTTAAAGGGACTTTGTGGTTGAATGCTTGATAATTACAATGTTCCGGAGAATATTTGCGTATAACACACCTGTCTACGTGGCATGTGTCTTGAGAGATTTCAGCGGGAGAAAGAGAATCGCTATGTGCACAACTCACCCTCTGGCTGGGTCGACAGCGATGGCATATGGCTCTCCTGCTATGTCAGTAATCAGGCGGGTGCAATTTGGTCCCTTAAGTTGCCCCACGTTTATGGAATATCGTAATTTAGTCCAGTGGGCTGTGTAATAGCTGAACCAGTGCATCCGCGAGTGATCAGTCCAATAAATGTTGCCTGTGATCCAGTCAGCAGAAATATCTCTGGGTCGACGGAAGTCTGAGCACTGCAAGTGATAACAGCCACAAAGTCAGGGCTCGCTTATACTTTTATGCAGAGGTGCATCTCATAAAAGACACACAAGGAGACATTTAATATAATGCAGTTGATTATTATCTGTAAAATAACTTAACTCGTGGGTAATAATAATTTATCACCTTTCATTTTTTTTTTAGCTTAATGCTTACATTATCTGTGGTAATAAGAAATAACTCGACATATTCGGGGTTATTTCATATATAACACTCAATTTAACAATGTTTTTTTTCCATCTAAGTTGACAAAATGTGAAATAAGGTTAAATATACTTACAATGTTCCTGACATTCGTTTTACTTTGAGTTCTCTCTAGAGTGTCTTTGTAAAAAATCCCACCAGGGTTAAATTGGGTTGCCCAGATAAACTTCTGGTGGTGAAACAGAGCATCCATCCCAATAATTCGGGCATTGTCCTCAATGTGAGTGAGAATCTTGTGCCCGTGGCTCTGGTTAAATGGATACACAAAACTTCGGATCTCAGTGTCGTTGGCTATGTAGAGCACTCGATCCTCTGGTCCTGCCCCGGTGAGTTATTAAAATGTAAATAAAAAGACAACAAAAGAAAATTGGTGAAAAGTGTATTAGACATTGTACTCATTTACATATTCATTAAGGTGTATGCAGAGTACATCAAAGGACTCCTTTGTAACAAACTCCAGGATCATACCTTTTGCTATGCAGTTGCCATTGATCTCCTTGTAGTTTCTGTCACACGTGCACTTGAAAGATCCTTTAGTGTTCGTGCAGTAATGCGGACACGTGTCAAACTGCAGACATTCATTGATCTCTGAAACAACAGAAAAACACTTATTTACTTGGGAACAAATAATCTCATCATATAATTCGATCAGTAATCAAACACTTTGTACTGTTTCAGAGGTGATGCGTTATAAATGTACAAGCACATTGCAGCACAGAAACAGTCGAGTCAAGACCTGGTTAGAAGTGGACATGATGTGCATAACAAACACAAACATTATGAACCTTATTTTCATTTTCCCCATGATAAGTGGGGCCCTAGAGCTATTGCTAAAGAGGCAATTATATGCATGCGGTAAATTACACTTTACTCTTTCTATAGAGGCAACAAGCACAAGACAAAAGCTAAATCACCTGGGAAACAAGAAGCAGGTTGAAGGGTTGACTAGATAATTTAAATATCATCTCTTAAGGACAGAATAACTGCATTCAATATTTTTCATCTTAAATTCTGAAATTCGGTGGAAGTATAGATGGCGAGCTAAAAAATGCCTTGAGGAGATGGTGTGAGTTGGAGAGAGGGGATCAAGAATGTAACATTTGGAAAGCAGAAATCTTTCTTTTTTCTACAGCATTCCTAAAGTATATTGTGGTATTTCTCAGTTACCAACATTTTATTTCATGAGCCTATTGAAAAGTACCTTTAGCCTAAAACACAACTGCTCTGTTGCAGTTTATCAACAATAAATTATATCTTGTTTTTCAGTAAAATATTATAGGGACTGTCAGTCTGTGTCCTGTCAAGAGGTTCTCCACATAAAGGGGGAAAAACTGGCAGCTTGAAACTAAGCCTGTCGTAAAACTGGAGGCATTAGCCTGACATGTTTTGACATGACAACTCAAATAGCCACATTATTTGTGTCCACTTGAACCATTTCTGTTGCCACGAAACAGCTTGCCTGTTAGTTGGTATTACTTAAATTCAAATGCGTTTAAACTCAAAGGAATATATTTAGATGACACCTGACAGTATTTGCAACAATAACTTTAAATTAATGCCATCTTAACCTGGCTGATTCATGGAAAAAAAGACCATTAATCCAAGAGTCCAGTATGGAAAAATGGTAGTGACAGAACTGGTGATCTCTAATCGTTTGTGACAATGGGGGAAAAAGAATCAAACTGATCACACGTTACCTTCACACTGGCCTGTCTTCTGGTTCCTCTTAAAGCCAGCTTTGCACTGGCATATAGCATTAACATTCGTCTGGTTGCAAACCGCATCCTCTCCACACGGATTTGTTTTCTTTCCACATACATCTCCACTGGAAACTACAAATAAAAGACAGGACTTTGATTACACTTCAGTCCTCTGAATCTTAGACACCTGCTGTGTTTTTCTTTTGATGTGCAAAAGGCAAGAGGGCATCATCCCCTTTCATATAGCACACAACACATCTCAGACATGGGCATACATATATTACCATAAATAACAAAACATTGCATCTAAAATGAGGAGATTACTGAGCTTCCTGATAACATCATCATGACATTCCGTACTTTTCATCTCTTCCGAACGGCTCTTTGATCTGTTTGTTCGAGTTAACTGCCGCTGTACTCACGGGCCTTGCAGTCTTGCTCGTCCGAGCCACCATCGCCGCAGTCGCTGAAGAGGTCGCACTGCAGCTGGATCGGGATGCAGCGCTGGTTGCCGCAGGTGAACTCCGTTTTCCCACAAGGTCGAGGTCTTCCAGCCACCACTTCTGCTTCAGTACATGCAGTTTCAGTGGAAAAAGGCAAAAAGAACTGATCACACTGCTCAAACAGGAATAGGTTCAAGATCAAATATGCAGCTTGCAGTTTCAAAAGATACCGTATGACTGTGTCTTTATTACTTTCACTGACTGCTATTTCAAGATAAATGTAATGGTCTAATGAACTAGTATGCATGATAAATGCTTTAACACAGATCATTTTCAACTATAATAGTTAATTTGCAGCTATTTTCAAAGGAAAGGATGTAACATACTCAAGAGAAAGCAAAAGCTTAATTTTCTAGCAAACAAAAATGCTGAGTTTATATATTTTGTTTTATGGCAATCAATTTACTTAAATTAACCGTGCAGTTTTCATCTTTCACAGCAATACATATGGAAAAAGAATGGCCCCATCCACCACAGGCACCAGAGAAAAGAAGGAGAGGAAAAGCGAGGGAGAGGGTGGATCGAGGGAACGGTAGGATTAAGGTGAGATTGAAAGGATGGATGGCGGCATGAGGCATACAATGGTGAGAGGTAATGGAGTGAGGTAAGAGATGGATGGAAGTATCAATGGAATCAGAGAGGAAGATGAATGGAGGACATAAGGAATGAAAGAGTGAAAGATGAGAGTGAGAAGTGATTTGTCCCTTCCTCTCCTGTCCCCTCTGTGTGAGCCATCCAAAGGGCTGGCGGTGATTATGCCTTTGGACATATCAGAGAAAATAATCGGCAAATTTTCAGCATGAAAATCAGTTCTAAAAAAACAAAATGTTTTATAAAGTGGTCTGCAAATGTCTCATTTAAATGCAGTGGCAGATACTTCACCCCCTGTCTTCCATTTGTAAACAAACTAAATGATGATGATTTGCACCACATTACGCTAACTATTGGCATAAAAAACAATTGCTATGAAATGTTTTCCACTGTTCTTAGACTACAGGATTGTATGATTGCACGACACGTACATAAAATACTGGGCATGCCAGAAACATAATTATTTTGAATGATTGTTGGAGGCAGCACTCACTTGCTGCCTTTGTGTGAATAGCATCTACCAAAGTGGGGTTTCAAGAGTCCACAAGAGGGTCACGAGATAAAACTGAGTGGCCACTAGGTGATAAACATAAAGAATCACCCTGCCACACATTTGCTTTGCCTTTTCCAGGATATAGTTATTTAGTTAAAGGTCCAGTGTGTCACATAAAGTGTGCAACCAACTGAATACCCCTCGCTACCCCCTCCCCTACAGTGGCCTCTAAACATGAAAAGACTTGATAATAACCATCATTTGTAAATACCACATTTATAGTTAATTAAACATAGTAGTGTTTCAAATTTTAAGAAACAATAAGATGCTTTATGAACCATTCTTTAAGCAATTGTAAAGGTTTATAAGCATCAGATGCAACTTTACAAATGGCAACTGCTGAATAAATGGTTTATAAAGTATTACACTGTTCGTTAATACATTTATTTATTACATTTATTATACAGTTTTATCAAGGTGAAATTAAATGTGAAAGACCATCTTTAGAGCCAGTACTTTATTTTGTCCATTCTGGGCTACTCTAGTGACACGGCTGTGAAAGAGGTCCAGCTGTTTCTGAATCTACAAGGGCTCATTTTCAAGGTAAAAAAAACACAGTGATTCTTAGTTTGAGATTATCATACACTAATGAAAACACAATTATGAATATTAGATTGTATTCAAGCCGATACATCCTCTTAAATCCTTAATTAATTTCAGGGGTCACACATTAAAAAGGTTTGGTTAGAGTATGGTCTGATGTCCTTTCCTGTCTTCATCAAATAGTCCACAACAGACAGTAGGTTGCCATGGTCTGTCCCGGCCCCACTTCATGCTCTTAGCGTTTCTATCAGGTTGAAACAATATCTCCAGGTGCATAAAGTGAATACGGTCCTCAAATAATAAAAGTATAACTTACATTCTATCCTCACATACAAATTTGCGTATTGCACATTCAATATCAGATCATGTATTGATGCATCTTGAGCTTACCACATTCCTCTTCATCCGAGTTGTCGCCGCAGTCGTCCACTTTGTTGCAGACTTGGTCCGTGCGCAGACACACGTGATCGTTTCTGCAACGGAACGGCCTTGTAGGAGGGCAGGGAAGTTTGGCTGGAGAAGAAAAGACACGGGAAGCTAATGGATGTGTCTTTGAAAAAGTAAGTAAATAAATAAATAACTAACTGCTAGGAAACCTCGTATGAAATGACAAGGAACTATTCCCTCGTGGAAAATAGAAAAATAGTGGGTTATAAAATATGCATCAATTGTCTTCAAAAGGAAGCCTTGTAAGTGACAATTTCAACCCACCGCACATGTCTGAGTCTTCGTCGGAGTTATCTCCGCAATCATCCTTGCCGTTGCACACCCACGTGTGGAGTTTGCATAACGTGTTGTTGCAGATGAATTCATCAGCCCGGCAGAAGAAAGCACCTGCAATTACACAGATAATTTCCAAAGACTTCTCAGTCAAGCTCAGAAATTGCTAAAAATGGTTCAAGGTTAGCGCAGATGTGACTGAAAAACTGTATATGGCTTTATTATATCAGATATTATATTAAAGATAGATCATTTCACAAAATGATGCAGACAGCTCTCAACCATTTTCCCTCTCACCTGTAAAGTCTGACTCTAGATCTGACCCTCTTCTCATTTCATATTTCTTGTTCTCATCATATTCAAAACCACCAGTCAACTTACCAGTCAACGTTCTTAGGTTCTACTTTTCTCTTTAGATAAAATGATTTTAAATGGTTAGCATGACTTATTTGCTGTAGTAATATCCTTTATACTACCATCACAAAGTGGTGAACTTCATCCCATCCTTGCTTGTGGAACAGCTAAGCCCCTTTCATACCCAACTAAGATAATATCACCTGTTCACCTCCAAACAGGTGTTTTTGCAGCTTTTCTAGAACTTTTGAGATCTTTTGTTGCTCCTGTCCCAACTTGCTTGAAATGGGTTGCTGGTCTGTTTACATGTTTACAAAAATCGATGAGTTTTATAGATTAAAGTAAGTATTAAATATACTGTATACTGTTTTCAATTGAGTACATATGTCAGTATATATCACATCTGTTTTACAGCACTTTCAATTATCAAAAATCTAAATATTAGTCATCAAAAAGTATAACACAAACATTAACAAAAAAGGACCCAGACGCCAGTGATGTACATTATTCGAGTACTGTACACTTTTGAGGTACTTGTACTGTACCAGAGTACACTGACATTTTCTTTACTACTACTAGAAGTAGTTTATACTTCCGCTCCATTATATTTAGACAAGTATTGTACTTTTTACTCACTATATCAATCTTTAGTTTCTAGTTACATTGCAGATTACTTGCTGAATCAGAGCCAAATGAGTAAATGTTTGACAAAATGATAAGAAAAACAAAACAAAAACGTCAACAATGATTCCAATTATTGGAAAAATGCAGAATATCAGACCTGATATCGATCAAACCATAGTATACAAGATATATGCATGCATGTAAATATAGTATGCATCTTTTACTTTTACTTGGACTTTTGATACTTAAGTACATTTAATAAAGAATACTTTAAGAATTTTACTTCAGTACTATTCATATGAGTGACTTTCACCTTACCAAAGTAATATTTTAACACGGTATCTTTACTTGGACTCAAGTATGACTTTTGGGTACTTTTATACAACACTGCCAAACGCAGACACAGAGGCAGGCACTTTGAACAACAAAGAGCGAGCTTTGATGATGAGCTGATATCCAAAGTCTAACAATCCAAAATCCAAAAGGCAAACAACAAAAGACAGGCAAAGGAAAGTCTAAGGAAAAAGTAAAGAGAAGCACAAAACTGAAAAACAAAACCAGAATGCCAGCCATGGAGAACAAAGCGGGAACATAGACAACGCACGAGGATCGGAGAGAACAGGCACATGGGGCAGAAAAGACGCAGGAGACACAAGATGATAACAGACAAACCAACGAAAGCTAAAACAAACAACACAGACTTAAATACACAAGGACTGATGAACGAATGAAACACAGGTGTACACGGAAGAGGGGTGAAAAAACAAAGACAGGAAGTGGAAATTGAAACATGACAGTCTTGAAACGTTACAGTCGTGCCTACCCTGGCTGCAGTTTTCCTCATCACTGTGGTCCATGCAGTCCAACACGTCATCACAGCGCCAGCGCCGAGGGATACAGTGAGCACGATTCAGGCAGAGGAACTCGTCCTCCCGGCACTCCTTCACACAGCCAATCTGTCGGCAGAGAAACATTGCAAATCATAGAAATTGTACCTTTTAGCGATGTTGTCAGCTGCAATCAGAGGAAAACCCAAATACTGAATGATTCATGTTTTAACCTAGATTGAGCCGTGATTGGATAAAAACAGCTCCTTCACCACGCAACTACTGTAAAGTGTGGAGCTGCGCTGCTTAAAAGAACAACAACATCTTTCGTTTTTTCTTCTTTCGAGTCTTCCCTGCACTGACCTCATCCGAGCCATCCAGACAGTTGTCATGTCCATCACATCGCAGGCTGGCTGACACACACCCTCCGCTGGCACAGACATACTCGTTGACGGAACATGAAGGGACTACTGGAGAAGGACAGAGTATATCAGTCAGCAACTTGCCATTTTTTTTCTCAGCTAGAACATCACCCACCCGAGACCTTTTGAGCTTCTCGTTCCAGAAACATGTGGAAGAAAAAAAAACTCCAGATGCTGTTGACTGCCAGTGGAGCTCTCGGAGAAAATGTATTGGAACTTGTCACTGCTAAGTATGTTGTCCTGCAGGTCAAAGAGCTCACACTGTGGACTACCTGCTGCTGAACAAAGTGCTCCGCAGTACTTGGCCAGACACACACACACACTAAAAATTACCTAATGTTGTACCGCAGAACATTTCGTTTTCAAGGCTCTTGGAAGTACAGAGATTATTGAGAATATTTTACAATATTGTGTCAAATCTCGTCATATATTTATTTAAACAGTTCCCACTAAGTTTATGTAAGGCCTCATAAAAAAAATACAAATTAAATATTAAGCCCATACAAGAGTGACCTTCCTAAGGGAATGTTTTTGTATTCATCATGAATGACACTTGGACACTTTGCAGTGACCTTGCACCGAGTCCGAGTCTCGCACTGAATCACATGCGGTCCCTCTCCCAGCTGTTGACCAAGACAAGAAAAACTTTCTCGATTTAAAAATATTCCACAAGGACAACACAAGGTCTAGGTCTTTGTCATGCAGGTATAACCCAGTAGTAGTAACTTGGTTGGTGCACCATGTTCCATTCACTCCCATTAAAAATAATGTTTTTCAAACTACAAAAAGGTCTGAGAAATACTTTTATCCAGACTTTAATAACATTTTCCTGTACTGGACTGAAAACACATCTGTCTACATCCGTCCTGTTCAGCCTATTTAGATCCTTCCTTATTTGGCACGCTCCATTGAAAATGAAGCTATAATTTACATTTAAATAACTTGATTAAACAGCAATATCCATAGCACATCTAAGATTCTTCAATTTTATTTAAATAGACAGAACAGACCCTTTGATGCGTAACATTCACTGGAGTGGACAGATGTATCTTCAGTCACAGGAAATAAGAAAAATAATCAAAAAATCTGGTAAAAGTCTCTTTTTAAAAATCTCTTATTTAGTTAAAAACTTCAGTGTTTAACAGTCTGATTTTCTCTTAATAAAATCATTTGATGGTAGTTCCAGAATCAGTGTTCATCTATGTGACTCCTGCAAAATAACATACGTATATTGAAAAAAAAAAAAACGTTATTACCATGACTTTTTTTGCTTGTTTAAGAACATTAGCCTCGCACCAAAAACAACAACAACTTTATGATGTAATAATTCATGCATGAAAAGGCTGGAGGACATTGGTTTTGCACCTGTCCCCTGGCAGTTTCTCTCGTCTTCCCCCATCTTGCAGTCTTCTTGGCCATCGCAGAGCCACTTCAGCGAGATGCACAGGTTGTTGTGACACCGAAACTGGTCCTCTGCACAGCGCTCCTCGCAGCCTTTCTGTAAACAAATGCAGAGTAACATAACATAATATAAATATATGGTAGTAAAGCAGTGTGGTATTGAGATTATCATACGGTGGATGTGAACTGTTAAATATGTGAGATATCCTGACAGTGCTCTCGAACTCAGTGTGAATTAGGACAATCTGCACCGTAACGGCCTCTATGAATACATAAATTTAATAATCACTGTTTACTATAAGGCTGACTGAGAGACAACTTTCTTTCCTGAAACTATTCGCCTGCACTGACCCAGAGAGCTGGCACTGGGGAGACACATAATAAAGGGTTAATTAGGGTTAGACTGCTTTGCACGGAGGGATTATGTATAAGAAATTGCTGTGCAAATGTTGAACAGAGCAATAAATTAACAAGAATAATGAATCGTAATAACAAGCCTTTGTCCTTGAATTATGCAATGCGCTGCGTCATTACCACTGATGGAGCATTCTTTGTGTGAATGCTGCAAAAATCTCTTTACACCGTGTTTAAGGCCACATTTTAAATTCATTTCTTCCCGTCTTACAGGAGTGTGGAAATACAATGCTGGTTTAAGGCCGTGTAAATTAAGATATTCAGGCATATTTATGAACAAAACAAGCTGTCTTTGTGCTGCTTAAAGCATTTTCAAATTTTAAACACAAGGTATTTCATGCATTAATGTACTTGAAGGTACAATAACTCATCACAAGTATAGTTTTGGACTGCAGCAACCATGACGAGGAGATGTGGATCAACAGTGAATTATGCACTGGAATGGGATTATTTTCCTTGAAAAGCGAGCACTATACCCGTCCAATTTAATTTCCCTTTCCAATTGGGATATTAAATGTGTGTGTTTGAGCAGCCAGCATTACATGTCTTAATTACAGTATCCATAAATACATACTGTAATTCAATCCGTGCACACTGTAATTTGTTAGCGTCAAGCGAATCCGTGTGCTTTGTACCGTATTTACAGTATTACGTTCTGTGTGCTGACTGACTTTTAATTCTCAAAGCCAGTTCTGACCTGTAATGATATAATAGACGGCTAGCACATGGTAATATAAGTGCAGGACATGATTTCTATTCATATTGACCAAAAGGCAAAATACCAGAAAAGTGACTTATTTTTGAAGTGTGCAGTATTTTATTCCTAATTTAGTGTCTCGGTATTATCTGTGCCTCATTAGCAGCATTCATGTGGGTTTATCCCTCTCTGTGATTAACAAGAAGCTCAAACACTGGCCTCATCTGAATTATCCAGGCAGTCGTAGTCTCCATCGCAGCGGAATCGGGAGGAGATGCAGTCTCCGTTAGCGCAGGCAAAGTCCTTGTGGTTGCAGGTGACTGGCTCTACGTTGAGGAAAAAAAAAACACAACAGATACAAAATTGCGCCAGACTGATTCTTTCTCCAGAATTATACCCCGGCTAAACATACATCCCCCTGATGCAGCCACCGGCCAAACTCTCCGCGTTTGGAAATCTCTTGCTAATGCTTTGGCGATAGCGTCGTTT
Source organism: Spondyliosoma cantharus (assembly GCA_900302685.1). Classification (NCBI taxonomy): domain Eukaryota; kingdom Metazoa; phylum Chordata; class Actinopteri; order Spariformes; family Sparidae; genus Spondyliosoma; species Spondyliosoma cantharus. Next base: position 11,799 of record OMLP01016070.1, read on the forward strand.
CAGATAATTAGGGAATCATTTTGCATTAGAAGTGTAGCAACTGGCAAAGCTGATCAAGATGTAAATACATTCATTGCTGCACTCGCGACGGAGGGGGGGGGCAACACGCTCTCCGAAGCCAAAAAAAAAATCTTGTATCTGCCATTTAGTGCGAGTCTGTCCCTGAGGACAATATTAGGGCGCAGCTAAACAGCTGCATCAGATCTACTGTGGGCCCTCCCCTTGTTATCATGGACTGTTAGCTAGCGCAGGGTGTGTGTTATGAGTTGTTGCTGCAACGGATGCTCCCAGCAGGGCATTGCACCAAAATCTGATTTGCAGCCTCGAAGACTGTCAGCTGGTCCACCTGCTTAATTCCTTGCCGTCCAACACTTGACTGGCTTTTATTTGCATTTTAAGTGACATTAATAGGTGTGGGGAATAAGCGCCCAATAAATCATGTAAATGATGCATACGCAGCAAAAAAAAAACACGCACATACTCATATGATGTACAGGCAAACAGTTCCACTCTCACACACACATGCACACTCACTAACACGTACCGGTATGTGCAGGTGGACCAAAAGATATGAGATTTAACAAGGTGGGTTACGGGTGTCATTTCAGGAGTAAATAAAAGTTTTCTTGGAGAAAGTGATGATGAATACCCAAACAAAAGGGAGCACGGGCTCGGTGAATTACAGAGCGAAGATGATATCAAGAGCTCGGTAGTCTCAGAGAAACAGCACAGATAATAAGAGGATGCTTTAAAGAGGGAGCTGATCCCGGCTGACTGGATAGTGGGGAACATTACGCAGATACAAGAGTTAGTGAGCAGAGGAGGTAAAAGGGGGGTTGTAGCGGTGGGAGGGGCACCCGGGTGTCCAATTCTTTCACCGCCTCGGTTTGTGTAGAGCGTCAACAGCGCATATAAACGAACAAACAGGGCTGACAGCAAGCGAAGGAGTCAGGTACTCACTGCAGTTCTCCTCGTCTGAGTTGTCTCCACAGTCATTCTGGCTGTCACACCTCCAGTGGTCGGGGATGCAGTTGTTATTCTCGCAGCGGAATTCATGAGGTCCGCAGGTCTTTTCATCTTTTTTCATCAGGAGCAAACAAACACAGAGATGAAAATGGCTTCAAAGAGCATGAATATTAATAGTGTGCGAGCTATCATATTTTTTCTACGTGTAATCATCGTTTCCTCAGGGTTTCCCCGAGCAACTCTGACACCGAGTTCAAAACACAGTATGCACTCCAGAGGCTAACACACCGTAAGATGAAATACCTGACTGTGCTACCAATCATCCTCAACAGAATTTGTGACAGGCAAGTCGGCGGGATTGAACTTTCTTCGAGCAAAAAAAAAAAAAAAAACATCCAAGAGAATTTCAGAACACAACAAACGCTCCTGAATGAGATCATCACTTTGGTATACACAGAAGCCGAGCGGAGCGGTGTCTGTGTGTCCTGACACTGACATATTGATATTTTAAATGCCATCTTTTCCAGTAAGCGACAGCCGCTTTGTTAACGCTCCTGAAACGAGCTCATCACTTCTTTTGTTTTTAATACTATTCATTAGATTATAGTATCGTTTAAAATGCCAAAATGCCAAACGTGATATTCAGTAACAGATGTCTCTTTGTTGTTAAAACTAAACATAATTTACAACTAAAGAGACATCTGTTACTGAATATCAGTTTTGGCACCATTTAAAAAGAGAGATTTTTCTTGTAAAGACAAGATACGTTACTCTCATTATTTTATGTCCGTGTGCCCATCATTTCTAACATCCTTCCCGCGGCTAGAGAAAATCTTTTGTGAGGACAACAGTTCACAAAATAAAGATATGTCTAAGATAGTAAAAACTCAAAAGAAAGTAAAAAAAAATAAAATAAAAAAATAAAAAAGTAAAAATAACGAACACCAATCTTTAGATATTGTACGTTTGAATCAAAATGGTAAATATAAAGGCCGATCGCAGATGCCTGATCAGTGCTTATATGAAAACTCTTGAGAATTTATAATTTATGATTAATAGATAAACAACAGGTTTGCGGTTTAAAAGTGTAATATGTGAGAATTCCGCATTAAAATGGCTAAAAAATGAAGAGACGTTTGTTCTATATTTTGATGAGTTGTGTCCTTACATTATCCCAAACATTTCCAACAATGTTCAAACCAGAGAATTCCACAAATTTAATCGCGTTTGCGGTGAGTTTCATTAGCTCGCCTCCGCTACTTCTGTGATAGGCAAGCTGATGAGCGAGACAAAACTTAAGGTACATAAAAAGTTAAAACCTTACAGGCTCAGAGTTCACCCCCAGTTTCTGCAAACATTTTCTGTTTTGATAAATATTGTAACATATTGTACATTTAAGCGCACTAGTGTCATTTTATTCAGTGAGGATTATTGTTAATCTGTAAATCATCCTGCCTTTGTTACATATCTTTGTCACGAGTATTTGAAAACCATTCTTTAGGGATAACTGTGAAAAATGTGTGTATATCATCTGTTATATCGATATTGAACTCTGACTTCCAAACATCGGTATGAGCCTCAGCCAAGAAAAATCCACTGTTGATCAGGCTCTGGTAAATATGGGTGCAGGATTTGGGTCAAGACTAAGGTAATGCTTCCTCCTCAAAATGTCAAGCCTGATTATCATACAGCAAAATTTGGAGATGTGAGCAATTGAAATTCAGAAGCCTGGACCCCGGCTATAAAATGCCACCCAGAAAAAGCAATAAATGGCATTTGAGAGTCCTCAGCCGTGTTTATTTTATGTATTTGCTCTTTGAACTCTTTAAGGACTGCGAGCCACTGTTGACACACAAACAGTGGTTCGCAGTCCTTAAAGAGACACGTAAAGAATTTCAGTCTGAAAGACTGAATCAGGCATTTCAGTGTTAAACATTGCCAGACTCATAATATCTGCATTCATTTCCAAAGGAGCAGATGCTTTGATTTCTGCTCCAGCAATACTTCTTCAGAATGTGTTTTCAAAGTCAAACTAAGAGCCTCCTTTTAAAAAGTCATTTCGGTGCAGACATCATCAGGGATAATGGCCAAGGTAACGCTGTTATCACTTAGGGAAGAGATGCGTCAAAAGAGGATAGGTGGCACATTCTGCCTGGATCTCTTTCCAACATGACAGCAGGAGGAGAGAATCAGGAGGGAAAGCTGAGTGCAGCAGTGGAACACGCGAGGCAGCGATTCATTAGGAAGCAGCTCAGTCACTTACAGCATATAAAAGATGTGACACGGGGAAAAAAAGCAATATTTCCCCGCCAAGTCAGAGCTCATTATGGTGCTAACAAGCAAAAACTTCCTTTAACAGTCTGAGGTAATTCAAAGGGAAAATAAAACAGCTAAAAAAGCAGCATTAGCTGTTCCACGCTCTCCCGAGGGGAGGGGAGGGACTTTTTAGGTGATGAAGACACTGCAGATAATATGGTGGGTTTGAGGGGCCAAAGTTAAACATTAGTAAACTACATAGAGCAAGATAAACATTTACTCAATATTACATCAGGGTTAACTGCAGCACGCAGCCAATCTGAAATTACAAAGGCATGTTTTGAGAGGAGGTGTGGGGCATCAAACTTCCCATCAAAACATCAACACCAACATCAACACTCTTGAAATAGTAATCAAAGTGCAACGCAGCGCAAGTCTCATATCCTGATACCAGCCGCCGAAAATCTTCAGATGTCACACTCATAAAGCAGCGACACCTGGCCCTTACACGCAGAAACATGCATTTGATTTATTTGTCTCACACTGACACAAATCACCTGCTGTAACTCCATCACACAAATGTGACAGCGACGACACCTCTCACACAAAGATAGCATTTTGGGGTATTTGCTATGGGCATGTTGTTCTGGTGTGACCACAGTAGGAGTTTCTGGCACAACAATTTTTATTTCCAAGGTGCTTGGAGATGGAAAAAAGTCTGAAGAGGTAAAAAAAAAGCTCCAGCAACAACTTTATTAAAGACTGACATGTTTGGACTTCTGCAAAGTTATCAACTGTCGGTGTGACCAACAGCAAATTCTGCCGTCAGGTTGAGGCTGGTGACAACAGAGCAGGAAGTCAAAGCAACGATGACAACAGTGCAGTAAGATGTGATCGCACACTGAAACAGAATAGCCGGCTGCCCCCGGTTTTAATTGTGGATAATCTCAGACGTCATTTAAAGACAGACAGTTCATCAAGATGAACGACAGGAACTGGACAGTTTGACTGACTCCAAAACGAGTGAAGGATTGGACTGAAAACAAGAATATACTAAGAAATGCAGTTAAATTTGACAGGTGTCTTCAGGATGAGCAACAAACTGGTTTCAGTCACATTACTACACAGGCTTGAAGGACAAAATAGTCGTATTTTTGTACACTGTCACATGCGACAACAGCACCTGATCAACAATGTTTTATTCATCTGTGTCCCTGTGTAAGTGTTGATACTGCTTTTCCTCCTTTGTTGATGTAATATAGCGTTTCCATTCGCATGTCTCCGTTTATACATATTATTCTCACTTAGCAACTATATACATATATATTTCTCTCCACAGAAAGGGACCATAAAGAGCAGCTTTTTATAGCGGGTGAAGAGTCCTATTGTTAGTACTTAGCTGTATGAAGACATGCGTTCACAGCGCAGTGTTTGACAGCAGGCTTACAGTGAGGACTGGGTCTGTTGACCTTGAAACGTTGTCAGTTATTGGGCGCCGCTTAGCTCTGTGGGTAGAGCGGGCGTCCCATATGCAGAGGCTTTGTCTGGGTTCGAGTCCCGGCCTGGGCGCCCTTTGCTGCATGTCACTCTCCCTCTCTCATCCTGTTTCCTGTCATATCTGTGCCTGTACTATCAATAAAAGCCACATAAAGGCCAAAAAAATATAAAAAAAAAAAAAAAAGAAGAAATGTTGTCAGTTACTGAATACAGATTACATGACTACAAAAAAGCTA
>OMLP01016071.1:0-10028 GCA_900302685.1 Spondyliosoma cantharus
ACATGGCAACAAAAATTTATTAAAATACAAATTAGCTCTTAAATAATTGTGACCAAGATATCTATTGATTGGGACATTTTTCAATTAAAAAAATAAACTTGTCAGTGCCCTCAGACAAACTGCAGTAAATGATCTCTAAAATTTCTTTACTGCAGTTTCTTTGATACATATTAGTAGAAATGCTGCTACAATGTACAGTATCTGTACTAAACTAATATCAGACAATAAACTCATTGTGAAAGTACTAGGTTGCACCTGAAATGAGGAGGAATGGTCACATTTGCATTTAGGTGAGCATCCTAAGATTGTGTTCATCACCTTTTAGGCAAGACTATATAGCTTTATCTGAACACTGACCACAACTCTGAGCGAACTGTATATGCTCAAGACAAGTAGCACAAAAAAAAAGTGACTGGGTGACTTCATTACCCAGATACCTGTGGCCATACCAAATCAAGGAAGGCTGTAGCAGCAACACTGTGAAGTGTTTTAATGCTTATGAGTTCAAAAAAGGCCTCTGTCAGGAGTTAGATATAGTCTTGGTTTATGGATCATAGTGATTTTTCTCAATACCAACCCTCCCTGCTCCTCAGCTCACAGGTCCTTCTGGATAGTGCAAAGAATCTGACTGACTGATCTGGATAAATCCATTTATGCCTTTGCACTCACTGTCTGAGAGGCTGCTGTTTTACATTCAGTCTCTGCTTAAAACTCTTGACAAACTTAATTTACAAACTTTGAATTTTTCTTATTTCTTGTTTGTCTGAGTTCACTTTTTATGTTGTCATTCTTAATGCCTTATTTATAACTGATATATTGTTTTAAAAAAATTTTTTCATAAGATCTAGAACCAAAGACATTCCTATATACAACACATTCCAGTACAAAGCCACTAAAAAACATTTACTTGCTTTAATCTCAGGTGACAAACTGATGAAGCTGCTCATGAAGGGCACACAGGCTGTGACTGTACCTGTTTGCATTTGTCCTCTGCTCCTTTCTTGTCCCCCTCAGCCTGCTCTGCCCGGTCTATCGCGTTCTCTTTATCCAGCTTCAGCATCTGCATTTTCTTCTTGATGGCCTCCATGTTTCTTGAGTTTGTGTTTTCTCAGCTGAAGGAGAAGTGTGTTCGGTTATCCGGACAGAGACAGGCACCGGTCTGTGGCGGGGGCAGATGTGGATAGGAGCGCGCGGTCGGGCTTGTGTAAGCTGCTCGCTGAGCTCGAGGATGGACTAGCAGCTGCACGAGCCCCATACTGTTCTCTTTTTTCTTCGCTGTGGATCCGCGCTTGGATATTGCCCATATTTAGGCAGCGAGAGTTGACCAGTGTGTTCGTGTCGTGTGTCCTCATCACGTGTGATCAGATCAGGTCTGTATACATCAATTTCACCACATTCGCACGTGTCAGCTCTTCACCTGGGACAGGAAACAAATGATACACCTACACTCACATCCAAGATATCAGTGGAACATTAGCATGTTGTTATCGTTTTGATCATGAGACCACTTCAAAAATCTAAACGCATATGTCAAAAATAATAAAAAATTGAAAACCACAGTGATATTATACAGGCTATATACAGGCTGTGGCCTACAGTATGACTTGTTTGTGTAAGTAGGCTACAGAGATCTTCTGTTCTCTATTTCGCATTTCTTTCAACTTTATTACTATTTTTTGTTCAATTTCATTTGTAGTTGCTTCAGATTGAGTCAGTATTACCATATGTTGATCCAATTACAAACAAGGTTTTAACTGAGGCACCTTGATCCACAACATTGTTTCTGCCTTGAGTAAACGTGGAGGTGCAGGCTGGGTAAGTCATTTGAACCTATGTACAAAACTTAAAGGTAAATGTATTGCTCAGGAAATGTGTTAAACTCTCCACCAACCTGAAATAAATGTGATCTAAAGAACTGAAAAGTAAATTAAATAATTAACTGTATATCATGAAATGTTAATTTGCACAGAATGAAAAGATACACTTTGGTTTGTGTTTCAGGTGACGCTGACACGGTGCGTCTTCTCAGAGACATCTGTGATGAACCAAACAAACACACAGAAGACCTGGGATGTTATCACAGAGGACCATTGTACATAATTCACAGACAAGGGTGGAGGGAGGACCAGGGTTAACAGCACTCCTTAGTAAACCTCAGTAATGCGTTAGTTGCTTCATATACTGTATGAATAAAAACTGTGTGATTATCTAATGAAAAAGATAAGCTGGTTATGAACTTTCATGTAAAATACAGTTCATACATAGTTAGATGAACAAACTTTAATCCACTACATTTATAGAAAATATAACCCTTGCTACATACAGTACATGCAGACACAGTGGACAGTAGCTTCTTTGAATTTCACCATATTAACAACAAACTGTTGTTTTTTTTCTTCAGCTTTGTTGACGGTCAGCATTTTAAAAGAAGGTTCTGGTTTTGGATGAGGGGCAGCAGACTTTGAGACAATCACTGCCAATGGCACCTTTCAACCATCCAACCTGACCAGCAGCACCGCCCCAGGGAGGAGAGGACTAGCTGGGATGAGATCCATGACAATCCATTTTGGATTAAAGGCTGCTCCTGGCTGATGTCTGGTTGTAGGGAAGTAAAATGGACTGAATTGGACTGGCTGGCCAACGGGAAATCAGACACTGTTGCCCCCACATCTTTACAGACCTGACTCCACCACAAAATCCTGGATCAAGCTGTTCCAGGACTACAGCGAGACAAGGAGAGGTGGACTGTGTGTTTACATCACTGATTCTGTGTTCACATGCAGTCAGTGTTGATGGACACCGTTTACTAGATGTTGAACTTTAAATGTGAAGATGACGAGAATGTTATCATAACCATCTTGTTGGACAAAAAAAAAAAAATGCACTAGATGTTACTGTATATAATAACCATATGTGTTTTATGTTTGCCTAGCATGAAAGAGTTTGTGTTGTATAATGACAAATAAATCACCTTGAACCTTGATGTCTTTACAGGAGCTCTACACAAGTGTAACTCTAAAAAAAGTGAGCAAGTAAAACCTATTTCTCTTGTGAGCAGGGTGGGACAGGGAATAGTTCATGTCAAACTACACAATTGATGCCAACAGTTTCACTGAAAACTGGCTTTATTGAATATAAATCTCTGTTACAGTGCCAATGAAGTGGTGCTGCTGTACATCAGCATTTATAACACAGTTAAGTCAAAATGTGAACAAAAGACAAAATGCTTTGCATGATTACAGTCATTTTTATAGTAGGCAAACTGTAATAGTTGTGCCATGTTTAAAAATAATAAGTAAAAGAAAATAAAGACACGTGTTGTAAGGGTGGACTTAAATGATGGTTTGATAAATTATTGGAATGAGTTATGAAGTAAGTGCACTAACAAGGTAAATGGTTGACACCTGTCATATCAATTATGAAGGCACTTTATAGCACACATTTACCAGGAACGAAGACTGAGCTGATATGAGGGACAGGAATTCTCTAGAGAGTATTAAGCACTGCATCAAGCACTACGTTGGCACAGAGAACATGTTACTGGAGTGACTCGCTAGACACCAAGCACCCAAATACAGTCTATATGATGTCAAATGTCTTGAAGTTAAATATATGGCTTCATAATCTTTACACAAACAAGTCCTCTGATGCCTGAATACTGCAGCTGTTCAAATCAAAACACTTTCACAAATAATTTTACGAAGATAGCAACCTATAGGAAGACACATTTTCTAATACATTTAATAGCTCAATTTTGCATTCTTTGACTTGATTTGTTCGACTTAAAAATGGCAACATTTATTTCATTAACCTTGTATCTGATTTGAACAGTATAACATGTAACATGCTGAATATTATCATTGTCATTTGACCACAGAGTTTTAGCCTCTGAATGTGCTCACACACAAAAAAAAATCTGCATGGAAAATTTGCATAGATTATGCATAGTTTGCATAGAAGAAAGAAATGTGCTTGCCTTCGTCATTCACACAGCATGTACCAACGAAGACATGCAATCCAGATAAAAAAAGATGGATATATTGAAAAGTAAATGATCATAAGTAAAGACATCTTAATAAGCACATAAAGTATATATTCATATAATTTGGTATGATCACAATTCATAATCAATGGTATTATTAAGCTTTTGACTGAAAATTAAATACAGAAATAGATTGATAATAATGATCCTGATACATCACTGTAGAATTGGAGTCAATCTGCCTAATGTTACGTCTCTACAGAAGCATGAAGCCTCCTTCCTCTAAATGCAGCTGGGAGATGGTCCTGAGCATTCCATGGATCACTATTGCATTGCTGATGTGTTGGGTCACACAAACTCTCACTGTTCCTGACCGTCCTCCCGCAGCTCGGAGGGAAGGAACTTGTACTGCTGCTGTCTGATCATTGCCAGCTTCTTTCTGGCATCCTCAAGCTCCCTTTCTTTACGTAGCATCTCCTCCTGAGCAGCGATGATCTGCAAAACAAAAGTCTGTCAGTATACTGAGGACACACAAGCTTTAATCGCACACCCAATCAATGGCAAAAACAGATCTACTGATCATTTGCTAAACCCCTCACACTTACTGAAACCATAACGAGGCAGGTCTGTCAAGATATGGATCCCAAAACCGTCCACATGGTGTGCACGATGCTCCAGTTTGGCAAACAATTAAGTAAGGACAGTGCCAGACAGTTATGATTATTTTATCTACTTTCCCAAATCAAAAACACCAGCAGAGGTATAAAGTGTGCATATTTATTTACTGTAATGTACGCTGCTAACATCATTGTGGTGGCAGACTAACCTCCTACAGCATTAATACCCCTTTCACACTAGCCAAAACCTTATTAATACCCTCTAAAATCTGGCTTTTGTGAAATAAAATATGCATTCACATTTCACAGAAATGCCAGATGTTAGTGGGTGTTCGTGGGGTTTTTTGAGCAGTGTGAAAGGGGTTTATATATCATCGGTATTTGCTCATGTCTATATACCATGCAGTAGTCACAGATAGTTAGAGCCTTTATAACCTGTGATATGAACCCAACATCTGGGTCAACGTGTTTACTATCGTTTTCATGAGCGATACTATGTGTGTTTAAGTAAAGGCTGTTGGCTTGCCTATATCTTTCCATCCGTCTCTGTCGAGCAGTGCTTGAAAACCATTCAGTCAGCACAGAGTTTAAAAGAGAGACTGAATAATCTTTTTTGTGTCAGTCAGCTGCCTGATCAGTAGTGCACATGTGCAACTTTCATCAGAGATCAGGAAGAAACAATCTCTCACTCCTTAGCAACTTCCGTTATCAGCCTTTAGAAAAACTGTGTCTGACTCAGAATATTACTGATTAAGACTTTTGCAAACACTTTCAGTGTTTTCTGGATGAAGTCTGATGAGGCAAATGATCTGCTGCTTTCTACTGTTCCCCGTTTTACCAGCACTTTCGTGATGACAAACATGACATGCAAGGAGAAAAAACAGAAAGGCAAACTCATCCTCTGGCTGTATGACAGGCGTTAATAGCTCATTATAATTGTTTTTAACTGTATCTAATAAAACATGCTTTCATGCCAATACACGCTGTGGGACTCAGCCCTGGATGCAACTGTATCAACTTTTATGCTAACATTAGCTTCTCTGTCGTATTCCTTAGTGGATTTGGGAAATTTAACTTCAACTAATTTGTCACCCAAAATAGCATTGAGTTATCATGTCTTATCTCACCTGATCCTACTGTTAAACTCTAAACGCCTTAAAAACAAAAATACCATTTCAAAATAAGTAAACAAAAGAGCAAAGGCTAAATGTAGCCTGTGTAATGCTGTCCAACAAGATTTCTATGGTGAGCATGCAAACAGAGTTATCACAATCAGCTTTATTGGCCAAGTATGTGGACAAATACAAATGTATGTAAACTTCTGGCCACTACTGTAACATGTACTGCCAGACCTAATAACTAATCTGCATCGTAAACAGTGCACACAGTGATGCTTTTGTCAGTGAACTTACTATATTATATTGTGTTTACTCACTGTATGAACTGTGTTCTGTAAATAAAGTTGCCTTAGCTTGAATTTAATTCAATACTTAATATAAGAGAACCTTTTATTTGAAAAATAAATATTCTAATCTTCTTGGCACAATGATAAAACTAAAGAAAAGAAGAGTAGTTGGCTGTCACAACTCATATTTTGGTGCAAGTTGTCTTTCCTGATGAGGTCTGTACCACTTCAGAAGAGTGTAGTGAAAAGAAAAGAAATGTCGATACCCATATATACTAAATATCTGAAATGGTTTCAATTCTCAATTTTTGCAGTATCAACACTCCAGTACTGGAGTACTGATGCATGCCCTCAATGTAGTGGCAATCTTGGTATTGAACATGGTATCAAATATCAATATATTTCAAGGTATTGTATCAAAGTAAGAAATTCCAGTATTGTGACAACACTACTTCAGAATGACCCAATATAATGAACATAACTGCAGCAAGTATTTCAACCAGCTATTAAAACTAAAATGGCAGCTGAACCATTCAAAACATTGTTTTGATCACAATGTGACCATTCAGGTTGAAGAGAGAGAGCAAGACTCGACAGCTCGGACTGACAACAGACATTCTCCTCTGGCAAAGGGACTGGTGACGCACCTAGCATGAAGCCAGGCTGTGAGCGACAGAGCTTGTGCCCCCACTTCTAATGAGGTGCATGCTAATGCTTTTAGCTTGGCAGCGAAGCAGAAGATTTCAGCTTTAAAAAGGGTGTGAATAATGTGAAAAGCTGATATATCCTACCCTTTCCTATCCTAACCTGTTCTGGCGTGCCCTATCACATCCATTAACTGTCACTTGCCACTTGCCAAGCAAACAAACAGTGAGGCAACGTCGGACAAGCTTGTTCTGAAGAGCAAAAAAGAAAACAGGATGCCAGTGCATTCAGTCATTTCAGCACAGAGGACAGCATGCAACACTTTCTATCCACTGATTGATGAAGGCTTCAGCACTACAGCCAATGGCCAGCAACAGTCTGACAAGTTGTCAGCTGCTAGTCACGCCAGGTGCAGTGTGTCTGCACCATGTCTTTGTTCCACAGGAATAACAAACATAAAACAGACACAACAGACTACATCACGACAAGGAACTCCAACACAAAGCAGAAAGCCTGACACATGCAGGCAGTGACACGGAGTTAAACATCAGACTAACCTCACATACTAGCTGATTTCTTCATAACCAAAATTGAAGTTAAAACTGATTCTGGATGTTTCACTCACTAATGCTGTCACTGTTCAGCCTGCTGCAGTTTATGTAATCCACTGTCCTCCATAGAACAAAATATTCCTAACAAGTTAATGAACATGGTAAATGTGACGGTCCCTTTGTAAAACTTCCTTCTCCTACAGCTAGCTACCGTCAGGCTGGTCGCACCAGCACGTTGTTGCTACTGCTTGAACTAACATAACACGGCATTCCATCATTGTTGCGGACAAAGTTGTGTTGAATGGAAGAGCTAGACGAGAAGAACCATGTAGGAACACAGGACCTCATCACTGTCACTGTTTGTTAGTCTTTGTAACACTTTGGTGGTTTATATAAGTAATTGTCACTTTTGTGTTGGAGGTTACATTTCTTCAGGTCAGCTGTATATCATAATATACTTCTACCTGTGAACACTTTATTGTACCCACTGTACAGTGATGTCAATACATCAATTAGTGGGGAATTTAACCATGGATGCCGGGGCCCAAGCAGAGATTTGGCGCTCAGACAGCGACCCCCTCTGATTCCACCTGCCCGCCAGCTTTCAAGTTCAATTATTTTTTCTAAAAAGTATGTAGAACTATTACCTGAAAAAAATAAATCACCAAACATTCAGTAATAAATGTCAGAAAACAGAACTAATGAGTAGTGGCACATCCTCACAGAGCTGCAGGGAAACATGTCTTACATGTTCTGTGCTGGAATTTCCTGCTGTGTGTTTGAGATCTTTTTCTCACCTGAGCGATGCCTCCCACCATCTTGCTCTTGACCACCACAGCCTGGTCATCCTGAGCATCAAACGCTGCTTTCTGTGCTGCTTTCACCAGGTTATCAGAGGCTCTCTTCACAGCATTTCCAGCAGCCTGCAAAAACACAAAAAATGAGTGTCAAAGTTCATTCGTAGCTCAAAGTCCTCGTACTAGCTGTTTCTGGAGCTTTTCATGGTTCAAAGCTCCAGAAAAAGCTAGTCAGATGACTTTGATTTGAGTTGTTTTTAGACTTTGAGGGAATATGGAAACAGACTTGTGCAGAATTGAAACAGCAGACACATCAACTGTGTCTTGTGCACAACAACTCCTGGAAAGGGAATGATAACTTTCCCCCAGTGCTCAGAGAGAAAACCATAACAGGTTTTTTTCCTGCTCAGCGCCTGAGCATAGCTGTAAAAGGCAACAAGGAGCAGCCTGCTCAGCTCCACTCGAGTCTAAACATTTCTCTCATTGGGCAGTTGGGATCTAACAAAGCAGAGTTTTCTCCTTTTGCGGGTCCTTGGGCTGAAATCAGAAACTGAGCTGGCAGAGGACGGTACAGTCACACAGACATATGTGAGTCCTCCTCTATTTATTTATCTTTGGCCGGAATGTTACTGTTAGTCTGGACATACAACATTACACTGTGAAGATCCCTTTATAAGCTGTGCACAGAGCCCACAGAGGTCTCTCACTAAACTGGGACTGTCATGGTGGACTCATCTCAGCAGTGTTTCGTAGTCATTCATAAGTTTAAATCAAGATAGCGGTCTACATAAGTGACGAGTAATCATCATGTATGCTCTGTGATTTTGTTGGTCTGTTCTGTACGCGCCACATCTATTGCATGTGGGACCTCAGGACAGAGGGTTGTACACCGCACAGACTGTGAAGCACACCGACACAGTGGGACTTGTACAGAGCACATCTGGTGATCTGAGGAAAAAAATACCATGTGTGGCCACAATTTAATAACTTTCTTAACGCATGGGAATGAGGTAATTCAATGTCCAGATTGTTATGGGTTGTCAGGAGTGATGCTGTTTATAATGTCGAATCTCAGAGTATAATTTTATTCCCTGCATAATAAACCATAATTCGACGAGGGTTAAGTATCCATACTTAAAAAGCTTTCATCTGCTGATATGAACACGCCAGTGGCTCTAACACTTCCCTTTGTCCTCTCTTGGCTTATGTTAATTGTGTGTGGCTATTATTAATATTTTTCAAATACACAGACACATTATCAAAACTCGGACACTCTACTACTCCTTATAGTTTTCATTTGTCATAAACTGAGCTTTATGGTATTTCTGTTTGTTTGAGTTCTTTGCGGACTGCCTGAACTTGCAGGTGCTGGGTGGAGCGGCTCAGCTGGTTTGTTTGTAACACTGTCACTTTCACTAAATAGAGAAATTGATATGCACTGCGGCGCACTGCGCTAAGCTATCAAATGCACCGGCACACGTCACAGTGCACCAAGTCGCACATCGCTTTCGTTATGACACCTGCTCACTATGAGTGGTACCAACACTGTGACGTCACCATTTTTAAAGGAGCGTGCAATTGGCATTCTGACTGCTGTAATGTCTACCAGAGCTGCTGTCTGATAAGTGTATGTTCATTTCACTACCATAAGCAATCCCTGATGTCCTTCTCACAACCACAAACTGTAGCCAGACAGCAATAATAATAATAAATATAAAAATATAAATATAATATAATAAATATAATAATAATGCTGTTTAATCATCATCTTGATATGTCACAGCAAGGCACAACTTCAAAACTTTATTTAACATCAAAGAACCACTGAAGTTACCCTCCTTCACAATGATGTTGAGTTACAAACAAGTTGAAATAAAAAACAAAAAAGAAGCCGAATAAAATTCAAATCGATGTTTAAACTGAATCTGTGTTCAAAACTGTCCTTTCACCATCCTAAATCAATGCGCGATATCCTGTATCTGAAATGAGCGGCATTAGCATCAGCTGGCTGCAAACACTTTGACATTTAAA
>OMLP01016071.1:16056-26085 GCA_900302685.1 Spondyliosoma cantharus
TATTGCTATATCATTTTAAAGGGGAGATTTTGTGTTTTGCTGGAAAAAGGTTGTTCCGCTCACATATGGCCAATAAAAAAATGTAAATTGTTTCAAATTGTTACATAGAGGCCCTTTAAGAGCTCAACTTTTTCAGACATAGATATATTTTCAAACGACATATAATTTTGGATAAAACACTTTACGTGGATAAAGTATTTAAGTGGATAAAGGATTAAGTGTGATGTTGCGTGATGTAACACATCTTCTGTAACACCACGTCAGTTTGCGTCTCTCCTCTCTCAAACTCTCCAAACAAACCCAGACCAGGCCACCTTCTTCCATTGCTGTTCCATCTGATGTTCACATGCCCATTGTTGGTGCTTTTGGTGGGGGAGAGGGGTCAGCACATGGGCACCCTGACTGGTCTGCGGCTATGCAGCCCCATACGCAACAAATTACGATGCACGGTGTATTCTGACACCTGTCTATCAAAACCAGCATTAACTTCTTCAGCAATTTGAGCAAAAGTAGCTTGTCTGTTGGATCGGACCACAAAGGCCAGCCTTCGCTCCCCACGTGCATCAATGAGCCTTGGCTGCCCATGACAGCAGTTTTGCAGATGATCTGACCCAGTCGTCTAGCCATCACAATTTGGCCCTTGTCAAACTTGCTCAAATCCTTACGCTTGCCCATTTTTTTTTTATCCTACCCACTAACAGGTGCCATGATGAAGAGAAAATCAGTGTTATTCACTTCACCTGTCAGCGGTCATAATGTTATGCCTGATCGGTGCATATTAACTAGTCTAATATATTCTACGTTCCTTAAAGAGAAGGTAAGGTTGGATCACACAGTCAAGTGTTACTAAGTGTCTCTGATTGAATCTGCTGCAAAAGAAATTCTGTTGATCACATCGAGACCACCTAATGTAGTTTCTTCCCCTCCTTGTAAACTTTGTCAACAATCGTCAAAAGCTTTTTCCAACATTGACTCTCCCAGCATGTATAATCTCCTGAAATCAAAGCTTCTTTACCTTCATAACCTTCATGTGCCATCCACTAAACCTTTTAAAGCTTCTGCCTGAAGGTGCGCATGGTGAACTGAATTATCAGTAGACGTGCTCCCATCATTTCTGCTAATCCATCTCTTTGACATCTTCTGAGAGTATGGTTTAGAGGTGCTTCAATTTAAAAGTGTCATGGGATAATTTTAGTTGTGAATTCACGCTATCTAAATAAAATTCACTGGATGTGTATTTGTTGCTTGGTTTTGATTGGATAACATCTTGTTGAACCTCATTCCTGTTCATCAACCGCTGCTCCTTCACTTCTCAGAGCCACTATGGTTGTCCCTCTTGCGTCATCTGTTGAGTGAAGTCATGAATTTACACCAACGTCTCTTAAACTAAAGCAGATGGACATTAATCTGTGATCTAAAGCTCTGAAGATTACTTACGCATTGAATTGCCTTGAGTTCAATGTAATTTGTACCTCACTCTTGAGAGGGGGATCCCAGAGCAGAGCTGTGTGAAACTGTAGAACTCTTTGCTGGATATCTACAAGTCGTATTTCAAATTACTAGCAGGGGCCAGGGCTCATCTACATGAAGCACTCTAAATAAGACCTGATGCTTGGCTACTTACGACAGCTCTTGTGTATGTGTGAGCGGCAGTGTGCTTAGTCTACATTTTTACTCATTCACCAGGGGCATCAAGTCAAAATTTTAAATTGTATTAACATGTATGAAACAATTGTCTTGATCATCATGACGAAAGCTCACTGCTGGTAAAAATGTCTGTTACGGGATGATGTATCCAAACCGATTTAGACGGGTGACACCATTAATGTAAACTCGGACATAAAGAGAAACTCTGAAGAATGCAGCTTTGTTCTGCTGTCATTCTATTATTGAAGCGGTCAAAGGTTAATATACCTTTCATGGCCTCTGCAGCCTGGATGAGCTCAGTGACAGAGCCTGCCACCCGCTTGGAGTAGCTGGACAACTGTTGCTTCAGATCATGAGAGGGCTTCTGGATAATCTGTGGGTGAAGAAAAAAAGAAAACGGTCATAACCTGTAACTCAACCGTTTTTGACATTCACATTCTGTTTTACCGATGTTTAGATAACCCTTAATTCTACAGGCTTGGAAATTTCATGTTAAGAAGTTGGTAATTGCCAAGCAAAATATTTGAATTTGATTATAGAGCGCCCCCCATCATACCACAATATTTATCATAAAATGTATTGAAAAATTATTCCAATATGATTTAACAATAATAAATCTTAGCTAAGCTCTTAAGGTAATCTAAGCTATTTTCCAACTTGCAGTTAATAAATTACCAGCAATTTCTTAAACACATTTCCAGGGAACTTCCAACTGCTTTCTGCTTTAATTCTGCCGATCATCTCAATTTAATTTCCAACTAAAGACCAAAAAGAAGGTAAAGACTGAATTCAAAAATAAAACCATTGTGCTATCTAGGTTCGCTGATATGTTTGCAGTATACAAATCAATCTATAACAAATCATATTACTTCCCTGTGTTTATTTTGTCATTTTATCCATTACTTGTAAAACCTTATATGAGTGTTATAAACTAAAAATCAGATGATTGAGATATCACCACAGAAGATGGTGTATAGGTATAATTAATTAATCAGTGACATAAATTAAAGTGTATAAAAAGCCAAAGTCCTGCAAATGGTCACATGTAATGACAGCTACTCTGGCATTGTTGCAATACATCGCTGATTAGTCACAATAAGTAACACAGCACTTCCCTTGTCATTCTTTTCATTTACAGACTAATGCAGCAGACAGAAGTGCTGAATCATAAGTGCTTGGAGACAACCAGATATTGGTGACGGAGTGGAAACCAATTTGTACTCTGCTTCTACTTTCTACTATTATGCTGAGGTAATTACTGATTGCACATTATAGGCAACAGTGGAACAACTGAAATAAATGTGCAAACTCTACACTGCAAAAGAAAAGAAACACTCGGAGGGGGGAAGGTGAAAATATGTCTACTTCCTCTTATAGTGAAAAGATATACATGTACTTGCCAAAGGCTTTGTATGTGTGGAATAACAATTGCCTCACATATCCATATCAATTATGTAGAATCAAGCGATTTTGGATACATACACCAATGTGACCAACGCTTAACAACGTTTTGCTGTGAGGCTGGGGTGGATAGATAATGACTGAATCAAAATGTTTGTGTTTTATACAGGTCTTGGGCAGATATACTGCACTTTTGAAATAAAGCCTTTTGTGGCTCCAGAGGAAGCTACATGTAATCTGTGATGTCACTTAGTGGCTATGTATCATTGTGGGTAATGTAGTGCCAAGTTTTAAAAGGGGAAAATCATTTCTAGTATAAATAAGGTGATATCTCTGCTTCTGCTGCATCCATTTGGATCACTTGATTTTAAACTGTCCACAATGAGTCCAGCAGTGTTACTGGAGTGTGATGTGAGACCAGTGGACTGCTTTTCAAAATGTTGTGCCTAAATAACCCACAATGCAACTTAGCTGCTGAGTGACATCACTGGGGCCAACTTATCATTCCACAAAACCATTTATTCTACTTTTTTTTTGTGCAGTAGTACTTGATAGGACTTTTAAACACACAGAAAATTCAAATTCAGTCATTATCTACCCACCCCCATGCTGATGGAGCTTTACAGCAAAAAGTGTTGCAGCATTCCTAAACAACAGAAACAGATGGGGACTTAAAAACAAATGAAATAAAACATAAAGTACACCAACATCACACATTGTGCATGCTAATACTTTTAGCTTAGCAATTACAGGGAAGACTTCTTTTCCTTTTTGTCTGGATTTCTGTAGACTTAGATTACTCCAAATGATTTGTATGGAGCCATTTTACTAATTAAAAAAAATGATTAAAACATTTTTTAAAACAAGTGCCCAGCTACATCAGTTGTTCAGGAGAATGGTGCAACACTGTTTTGCTGTGAAGCTGCGCACATGTTTTGTGGACTACGAAATGTCACCCAGCTTTTCATCAGCGTGGGGCTGAGTAGATAACGACTGAATTGCCATTTCTAGGTGAACTTCTCCTTTATTGTGTAAAATTGGTGGAGTTACCATTTCTCCAGTTATTTACACTGGTTTGACACTGTCGGCACATCAGTATACAACACAATATGCCAGCTGATATCTAGCAACTGAATGAAAGTAATGGCAAAACATTTTGATTTGTTGGTGCTCAGATGTGTTTGGGTTTCAGTTTGTGTACTCAGACTGTGCTAGGTAGCCTTGCAGTATTCAGGTTGGAGCAGTGTGTGACAGGTGCAGGGCATTAAGAGGGCTCAGTTCATACCCAGCTCAGGTTTATTCAGATGTGTTGTCAGGAGAAGATAGAGGCGAGGACGTAACTGCACAGGAATGCATACAGCGGGCCACACTAATGCTACGAGCTGACACGTCCACATATTGCACAGCAACAAACTGATATACACATGCTGGGACAACACACAAACAGAGAATACACTATCACCCAAACTCTTCTACAGAAACAACATTAGAGAGGGGAAAACAGAAAATATGGCAGGCATGTGTTTCACAAATACAAACTAGTGCTTGCATTAGTTCTAGAAAAGATTCATAAATGTGTGGGGTCAACAACCTTAAAAAGGTAAGAGCTCTCACTGTGCAAAAACCAAACCATGTCACTGAACAACATGATCACCAGCTCAGTGGTCGTGCTGTATTTCCTATAGAGGTCAAGGACAGGAGAGACTGAGTGTGTATCAGCAGGCAGCTTCTTGTTCTTTTCCCACTGTGAGGGCAGGACCACAGGCTCAGATCACATCTATACTTCCTTAACAGTTTTAAACCTCCTTCTCTAACAGAGTTAGAGTGAGACTCCCTCACAGAATATACATAATACCCTTCTGCATCTGGTTTTAATATATTTTACTGGAATTGTAATATATTTGTCAACGAATGATGTAAACATTGTCAATCAGCTGGCATATGGTTTAATAAGGGATTTAGTTCACTGAGTTATAATAAGTCTGCTTGTTCTTCAAATAATGTGATAAAGCTGATATCAGAGAATAACAGTGTATCCACAATCCAAGGAAATGTGTATTCTATAGGTATATGAGGTTGCATTAGACTGCCCTAGAAAATGGGTTAATGAGGGGGGTTCAGAATTCCAAACAGAAACAGAAATAGTTCTGAGCAAAAACTGAACTTAGAGCTTGGACTCCCTTGTCCATTAATGGTAAAATGAAAAAAATAAACAACCAAGATATACAGAGCATAGCTCCAGGGGATCAAAATGGAAATCTACAGCCAGGTTAACCAAAACGAAGCATAAGTCTTATTAATAATAAGAAAAGAAAACAGAATGTGTATTATATGTAACAGGTATAATGTGCTCTCCTTCTTAGCTCAGCAGTAATTGCTGTGTCACACAAATCATATTCAGAGCAGAGCCACATCACTGTGATGCAGGGACTCTTTCAATATAGGTATTTATTTGTTCTATGTCAGACAGTGATGAAGTCATTTCATTTGGGTGAGAGATCTTGATCGGCACGCAGGGATCCGGGACCTTCCTGATTTAGTACGGCACCTGTTTGATAGGAGCCGTCCTATCAAATATATTTTGTGCAAGTTTTTATGTTATCTATCGTGTCTTATGTTTTTAAGTGCTGAGTATTATTTTGGCATATGATCACTGAAAACCCCATAACTAATTGGCCGTTTGTGCTATGGAATGATAATATACGTATGTTTATTTAAGTTGTGTCAAGGCTGTCCACAGTCTTGAAATGGATCGGAGGCGATTGATCAGACAGAGACATAGAGAACATGTCAGACGAGCCGACAGGGAGGTAAATGGACAGTCAAGGAGAGAGAGAAACGGGGAGAGAGCGCATGCATACAGTAAAGCTAATCAGATGTTACTACGCATGTCTCCCTGCGGATTTTTAGAGATTATTGTGCATGCTCTGATTAATGAATGTCAAAAATAATCCTCAGTTTGTAACAATAAGTTTAGTTCTGTTAACTGCTGGTTCCCAGGCATTGTCCGATGTGATCAAGGTGTTCCCTGTCTTTTTTGTTCCCCCTGACCTGCCAGAACCTCACCCTGTCTGTGTTCTGGGATCTAAATTTACAAATGAATCACTGACTACTAGCACCTTTCAGTGGAGAGCTGGTGCGGTGGGCTCTGTAGCTCTGAACCTGGTGTCCTTGGCTGCCCAAAACTACAAGAATCCAGTTGTCAAAGTAACCAACCTGGTCCTTGCCCTCAGTTCTCACATTCTGCCTCCGGCTTCTGTTCTCAACACTGACCAGATGCTCCAGTGGCCTATTGAGTTTGGTTTCCAGACAGTCCAAACACGGCAAGTGTCTGATCTTGAGGATATGTCAACAGTCAATTCACTGGAACTATATTCCAGTCCCCATTCTCTCAAGTATAGTGTCAAATGTCTTCGACAGCTCTTTGACCAGTATGAGTATAGCTGTTAGCGAACTGTGTAACAGCTTACCGATAGTGGTGGTCACTCCTTCCACTATCAAGTCATCTTGTTGCAGATTATAGGCAATACAACAATACTAGCATCATGATGCCACAGTCACATGAAGTGCATGCTATCATTAATGGAGTCAACCATAAAGTGTGTAGATACAGTGGGCTTTATTTGCAGTATAATATTATGTTACTGAACTGTTGCGGGTTGTTTTTCACATAGGTGAAATTAAAAGTCCCTGTTTATAAAATGTTACGGCATCTTGAGTTGGTCTGGACTGTAAAAAGTAATGGGTCTTTTCCAAACACATGTGCTTTAATGACACGCTTATGTTGAGTAGCGGTAAAAAGGCTGCTGTAAAAACTCTTCCTCTCAGCATCATTTTGCTCTTTTAAATGAGGCTGATTTGATGTTCAACACAGGCACACTTTGAGCAGACAGTACACCAGTCATGTTAAATTCAGATTGTATTTGCTTTTAACAGGGTTGTAGTGTTTTTTTGTGCTCATTTTCCCAAATATCGCTGGCCATTCAACCTATGGCCATTCCAGTGTTGTCTATTCTAATACCCCTTCAAGTAACGATTCACATTAAAGTCTGTTTGTTAATAGGCAATAACGCCTTTACAAGTACTTATAAGAAGATCATCAATGTTAAAAAGACACCTATTAATGTTAATAGGGCTACAAAATTCCTGCATCTTATAAATTCTCTCCAATTCATGAAATGCTTCTAGGACACGTTTCAACACGTCAAAGGACACGTGTAGCATGGTACACTGTGAACATGTACAATTTGCAAACAACCCCACTCCAAATGACTTTGCAGTATTCAAAGGAGTTCTCCAGTTCTGATCCGCCGTGAAGAAAACACAGCACCCGGAGGGACAGGCTAATTTTTGACGTGCGTTAAAGTTAAGGCTGCTGTCTCGTTAACAGTTTTCCATCCATCTCTGTTCAAGCAGTGCTTGAACATCAATTAGTCGGCTGACTAATCACTGTCCGAGTCTTACCAAGCTGTTCAATCGGTGCTGCGCTTGTTCAACTAACAACAGATATCAGAATTACGTAAATGGTTCACTATAGTTACTTCAATCAACAGCCCAGAAAACAATATGTGTCTTACACAGAATGTTATTGATTTAAGGCATTTTAAGACAAGCTTAAAGTCTTCTGGGTGGAGTCTGATGAGGTACATGATCTGCTGTTTTCTCTGATTTTCTAGTGCTTTTGTGATGGCGAACAACAAAAAAATAAACAGAAAAGGTAAACTCGTCGAAATAGGAGAGTGGCTTACCACCAGCACATGCTCCAGCAGGCCCAGATATCCAGAAGCACATTCATTGCCATAACGCAGAGCTCTCATCTGGACCTCCTTGTTGACTTCTGGGTGGTAGGCAGCTTGCTAATAGAGCAAACAGAAATCAACATATGAACCAACCACTGACAGTATAGGCAGTAAGCCACTGCCAAATGGTAAAATGCAAGGACTAAAAAATACAAAGACTTGGTATTCTGCAGTAGACCTCACTCTGCACTGTGCAATGACAACTCTACACACAACTCATTTCTCATTTTGGTTTGCACTAACTGGACAATTTTAAATACCCATATTTATCATTTGTAAATAACAATACACTGTACACCACACTGTATATATCTGTACATAGTGTGTATATAAGAGTCAATTTCTATTTCTTACCTTTTTTTACTATTATTATTGTTTATTGTTAAATTGAACTGTCCTTTGGCTGCTGTGACACACAAATGTCCCCGTTGTCGGACTAATAGGAATTCTGATTCTGATCAACATTTGATTTCAAGACCTCTCAAAATGTAACTTATCTTTCACGTAGGCATTTCAACTGTCAACTGCTGTCTCTCATCAGTAGGCAGCTCTGTTGACCAGCAGATGTAGTGTATCCGTTATGTTCTGCGTACCTTGCAGGAGTGCAGCATTTCAGCAATGGCCCTTCTGCTGAGGTTCGCTGTGGCAATTACATCTTCCTGGCGACAGGAGTTCCCAGCAGCCACTGCCTTCGCTGTTGCCATAGTGATTCCCTTAGTCATACGAATGAACTCCTCTGGTGTGGTCGTCTTTGGTGGTGGGTCAGAACTGCTGAACACCTGTGTGGTATGACCAGGGGACTGTTAGTGAGATACTTGAAAAACAACGTAGTTCTTTCACCCAACAGTCAAGTGACTTTTATGTCACAGGAAAATGAATCCTTCTTGGTAGAAGGGGTTAGATTTGATTTGTTTACAGGCTAGAGCATCTACTGGATATAATAGTAAAGTTTCTTCGGTCCGATTCAATTCATTATGAATAGAGAGTCCGTCTCTGGTTAGGTGGATTGTGGCTTTGTGTTTTAACAGCTTGAACAACATCCTTTTGATCATCAAGGCGTTTAACAATCCTAACATCATTTAGGATCTCCAATAAAAAAAGCTGTATCACAGACGAGCTCTGTTTAGCTACTGCCATGTTTCTGTCTCTCCCTGAAGCAACCTCGGCTAATTATAGCCCCACGTGAGGTGAACATGTGCAGAAGGAAGATATTTAGTGAAATCTGAGAGAAACGATCAGATGAACTGTTTAGGCACTAATATTCTCCTATTGATCAGATCATCAAAGGTTTACACCCACCCCCCCTCAATCTTATTGAAAATTAATTCCGATCAAGGCCAGATCATTATCAGTCTCTTCCAACTGAGGTGTTTCCATGAGACGTTTTTGTTGTGTTTATAAGTGGAATATTAGAGTCAATGTAAAAAGTAGATCACGTCTAAAATAGCACACAAGAAGCCAGAGAATTACGCTTTTTAACAGGTTCTAATATACTGTACAATGAATGGATTACTTCGTTTAAAGTAAAATCTATTACAATATTGTTTATAATGCATTATAGACATTGATTGAATTTTTTTATGATTATTGTTATAAAGTATTATGAATATTCACTGGTGCTTGTAACTATGATTATGTGGCGCTATAGGCACATTATAACATATTTTAAGTATGTTAATACGTTGTTATAAGGCATTATAGATGAGAGCTTCATGGAAAGTATTACTGAAAGCCATTAAATTGACAACACAACATTTCCATTGAAAAGGTACAATTACTCACAGCCAGCTCCTGTTTGATGTGTTCAATTGTGGCTTCCAAAGCCCTGGTCCCCTTTGTGGCTTCATCCTCCACTGCCTTCACTGTCTTCAGGAGGGACGTGACGTTGGTCACCATCACCTACAGCAGTCAGGTCCAATCAGAAATGACACGGTTCAACAGATGACATACTACTGGCAGTACTAGTATTCTGAGATGCACCAATTGCAATTTTCTTAGCCAATCCCAATTTATGATTTATTTTATTTTTTATTTTTTTAAGTCGTTGTCGTTAAGATGTACCAATTGACTGATTTCCATTTTCTTTCTTTCTAAGATCTATTATTAACAGCATACACAAACATCAGTATAATCTATTTTTAATGACAAACTAAATTGTATATGTACAATGTGTACACATATG
>OMLP01016071.1:26105-51544 GCA_900302685.1 Spondyliosoma cantharus
AATTTTTTTTTTTTTTTTTTTTTTTTTTAAGTCGTTGTCGTTAAGATATACCAATTGACTGATTTCCATTTTCTTTCTTTCTAAGATCTATTATTAACAGCATACACAAACATCAGTATAATCTATTTTTAACGAATAAGGATAATATGTTGTAAGCTATTTGAAAGGTATGTGGCCCTTGGCTGCTGGACCCTCCTCTACTGTTTCCCAATCCTCTGTTCCATCAACAGGTCCATTGAACGGCACACAAGCAAATGTACCCGATATCTGACTGTGGAGGAGCACTGCAGGATGTTGCTGAAGTGATGCGTGGATCAGGCGGGACGGGACATAAGCTAGTACCTGCTGTCAGTCGTGCAGAAATGTAGAGGATAGGTCCCAACGTGTCCTTTTATAAATACAGGAGCTTATTAAGATTCAAGACCAGTCTCCCTGTTGCTAAACTAAATGAGAGCTCCATGAAAGGTGTCAGTATGGTCCAACCAATCTTGGCCGTTCAAACAGTATGGGTTTTGTATCTCACCTTAGCAGAGCTCTTGAGCTGCAGCATGCTGGGGTCATCATGAGGTTTGCCTGCAGCTGCCTTGGTGGCGCTGATGAGGTTGCCCAGAGCTTTTGCAACATCTTTCACCGCATTGATCAGGACCACCTGTGAAGTGCAGATGTGGTACTTCAGTTTAATTTGATGCCTTCAAATGGTAAATGATGTACCTAGAGACAAAATAGCAGCTATGTCCTAGTTCAGTGGCTGGACGTGTGTTACTGTAGGTTTTTCATCAGACTCAAGCAGGTAAGTAGTAAGAACTACTAAGACGTTATTTAAAACAGCCAACAGAGAACCAGCCTGAGGATCTGCGGCAATATCACTGGAAGCTAAGCCATTAAGTGCTGTGAGCTATGGTAAAAAAAATAAATTAATAAAATTAATTTGACAAATATTATGATTGAGATATGAGTCATGATCAGTGGGCATGACAATTTTTGCTTCACATTATGTTTTTTTTGCTGAAAAAAGGATGATGAACATCATGATGATGTGACATTTGTTCAGTTCTGTAGTAAACAAACATGTTTTCTTACATCTGGAGAACAAGAAATGTAGGCCAGGACATCCCTGCAGCACTACAGGACCTCATTATAATGTTGACTGTCACACATTTTATCTTTATCAAAAAATGGCAGATTCTTGCAATTCAAATATTGCACTTGACATATTGGGATTTTGACAATATTTCAATTAATCGAAACCTAGCGGTAACTAGCAAAGACAGGCTTGAACAGGGGTAATGCTCTTTTCCAAAAGTACTGGTTGAAAGCCATGCAGCTAGGTTTTGTACCTTGGCTGTTGCAGAACCTTATTGAATGTTGTACTGTAGCTGAGGTTAGAGGTTGAGTACAATTTAAGTCTAAAATCTACACTTTTTGTCAGTATATCAATTTTAAAAAGGGTAACTAGGCATTTCATACCTGGGTCTCTGGGTCCTCAGAACCTAGACTGGCAGCTCCCAGTTTGACCACATCAGCTAGTTTGGTGATGGTGGACACTGAAGACTGGGCAGCCTGGGCCAGTTTCTCCTGACTGGCTCCAGCACCAGAAACCAACAGCTTGGTGTCTTCCACCAAAGACTTGGCTGTCTTCAGGATGCATTCTCTGCACACACAAAGGCCACAAAGTCACCAGCTGTCACTGAGAAGCTTCAATTAAGATTTGCACACATTTAAAAGCTTTATTCTTAAGGCAAATACAGTTGTTGTTCTTTTGTTTTTGGTCCAATTAGTTTCTGTTAGAGTGATTTATTGAATAGGTATTTACTTATTATGTATGTACGTATGCAAAAGTGCACACACATCAGGGTTTATGCCAGTGATTTGCAAGACCTGGCCTAAGAATTTCTTTCAATGTATTTTTTAGTGTTTTCTGAACTTCTAAATGTGTTTTACATGTAGTTCCTTTCAGAAATAGCTCAGTCTTGAGGTTTGTTTGTATAATGTTAGTGATTGTGTGGTCGAGAGACAGAGAAATAGAGAAAATTTGTGATGGTGAACATGAGGCTTACAGTAACGTTAGAAATGTAGCAGCACAGTGTGTGTACAGTTTAGGCTCTTCAAGACCCAAGGCAAGTTGTGTCTTGCTTGAAACCTAAAGACTAAAGTGAAGCTCACTTCTTAAGGTGGGTTGTCACTGAAGGCGGACCAGTTACTGTCATTATAGTGACAAACCCATTCATTCTGTGCAGGCTGGCCTAAACAAAGCATGACTCTGCTGTGCACTATGGGCCATCACGCATTGGTTAAAGCTAGGGTTGGCAAATTATTCTAGAGGCATTTTTGGTTATATTTGTAGAAAGTCTCTTAACATCTCTATAGCAAACAATAAATCAAAGGCTTTGACAAATAAAATAGAAAAAAAAAATGTTAACTTTAGCTGTTGCAGGCCGCTAAAATGCCAATCACCTCACTGGATAAGCTAACCGCGTACCTTCCTGCGCCAACTCTGCCCTTTGCATTCTGCACTTATTGCATATGACCAGAGTGACCACAAGGCTATATATATATATATGAATTGCTAAAGCTGTTAGCGAGCTAGTGGCACAAGAACGGCACACAAAGCCACTGCTTCTGCTGCTCAGCAGCTTGTTAACTCAGTATCACTGAGCACACTGACCGACACAGCGAGTGAGCAGCAGTAGCAGTGCCACACTGTTGTTCAGCCGGTAACCGAGGTGCACAAAGCACGCTGCCCCCTGAGCCCACTAAAGGAGCAACTGCGGCAGTAACGGACACCTTTAGCAGCTACAATTAGCATAAAGAACACGGCTGAAGAACAGAGCTGCAGCAACAGCAACAAACTCCTTTAATGGATAATGCACTCCTTTAGCAGTTAACATTAATGTAAAGCACACAGCCACTGAGCCAAAGAACAGAGCCCTGGTGGCAGCAGGAGCCCAATTTTAATTGTTGTGCATCTGAGCATTTTAGGACTTTACACTCGTGACAGCTATTTGGCTTGTATTTACATCATTGCAGTATTTAACTGAGCTGAGTTGTTTATTTATGTATTTATCAGACTAAAAAAGCAAAGGGGGCTTGTTGAACATAGCAAACTAGCCACTAATATATCGTCCTGCCTGCCAGTTTTGCCCCTGCAATTGAATGAAAGGTGCTTGAATGGGCATGTTTACTGTGGAATGTAGATATGCGTGGACAAGCAAAGAGGATCAGACTTCCAGTTGGGGTATATAGCTGGACGATCAACAACAGTCCAGTGGGAGCAGCTATTCAAACTTTTCCACTTTTGCCTTTTCTCTTATTTAATAGTGTTGTGATGTAATATTGTGGTAGTGCTCTTGTGATGTATTGCCCTTTTTGCTTAAGTCTTAAAGTAATAGGAATGAAAATGGAGTTGATGGAATTCCCTTGTATTAATATTTTTGTTCAAAATAGATGTTATTCATCGTGATTAAATGGAAGATATCATGTCATTAACTAGTTAATCTATTATTGATGACTTCGTACTCTGTCTCTTTAGTGATTAGTACCTGTGATCAGCGAATGTCTCCGCATTCTCTCTGTTCAGAGTACCAGCAGTGGCAAACATGATGGTTGTGTCGAGGTCTGCGATGATTCCAGACACAGCGCTGGCCGCGGTGATACAGGCCTGGGTGCCACGGTTACCTGCCTGCAGGGATGCCAACACATGGGAAACCTGCAAGAAGACCAATCTGTTATGAGAGGAAGTCACTATTCACATCTACAGACAGGTGACAAATTAAAGGAAAACGTGAATAAATGAGAGGAGAAGCCTAAGAAAACAGTGGCTCTGCTATGCTGTAGGGAGGCATTTTTCTGACATGGTTTGGGTTCAATTCTTCCTTTAGTGGGAGAAAAGCAGACTTGAACACCAAAGAAAGCAGAGCAACATGGAAATAATGCAGGAGAACTGCAAGGAAATGAAGAGGGATGGACAGGAACAGACGATACGAGCCTAGAGATGTAACCCACAACCAGTTCATCATAGTTTAGAATAATGCAGCGCAGTGAGGATACATAGAGGTGAATGAAACCTAAATGCAGATCTACCTGTCGTCACTTTTAACAAAGACTCCAGTCTGCAGTATATCATACACATCACTGATGAACCCCAGAACTGTAGAGTAAGGCTTCATGAGGGTTCATAATACAAGAAAGTTTGTTTTTATCATGTTGGCACTTCTGTCCATAGTCTCACACTTCCTCTCTCCTTTGTCCACATGAGCTCTGTCTCTCTGCTGTATGTCTGCATTACATCAATTTCTTTTGATAAACTGATGGTTTTTATAAAGCAACTGACAACTGAACAAAGAAGTGTGTCTGACCTTCTCGGAGACTTTGCGGGCACTTTCAATCAGCTCTTTCTTGGTGAAGGAATCATTGGGGCTGCATTGCAGAGCTCCAGCTTTTGTCACCAATCCTGTGCAGCTGAAACCCAGCTCACCCACCTGCTTCTTAATGTGAGAACCAATCTGAAAAATAAAAGATAAGAGAAATCTCATCAACGGCACGAAAATAATGGAAAATGAGACATGCCCAGCTGACATGGAGTGTGTCTCTAAAAAGACAGTATGCTGAGGTACGGCTGGTCTTACTTCATCGTTCTCTGCAGTCACGGCTGCATATTTGGCCTCATTTGCCAGGTTTCCAAACTCATTAGTCAGCTGGTTGGCCAATCCTCCGAGGTCATCAGGGTTGGTGTTCGACTTTGTCACCTGAAAAATTAGAAACCACATTAGTTGAGTAAATTGAGAACATTTAAGGACTTTTTGATACCACTTGAAATGAAAATGAATATGAATTCCAAACTCATGACCATACTGGCACATGTATGATGGATATAATGGACAAATCAGGATTTAAGGTGAGCATGGAGAAACTTTTCCCCTTCAGCAGATAATTGTGAGTATTTGCTTCAATTTTGAGATGCTGATGCACCTCAGATTTTTAACTGAGTTTAACCTCGTGTTCTCTAAGAACTCCTGTCTGTGATTTTCAAAATTGGCTTGCATGGTGAAATTAGCTGCTTGGATAAATGCTAAAAAGTGTGATGAGTAACAGCGCCACATGAAGGACAATCTAACTGACTTGATTCCTTGGCGTGTTAAACTGTCACTGGCTTCTCTCTTTGGTTCCTTCAGCTATTGCTCACAGAAGGTTGCAGGTGCAGGTCACATGTTAAAGCAAAACATAATCATCACTCTGCATCTGTTTTTCAATTGCCTCTGTTTTGCGCTCTTATTGCGAGAGTCCAAAAACCACAAGTTCCATCATCCCAAGCTTGAACAATTCTTCAGCATGAACAGCATTGGCTCTCATCATCATTGCACGAGGAACGCTTTTAACTCACTTCTATTTTGGAGTCTGCTGCCGCTCTGGATTCAGGAAACACTTGCCCATTCTGAGACAGCGAGCTAACGTTAAAGAGGCTCTGTGGAACTTCTGTGTTGTGCTGGAAACTGGTCACTTGATTATTTTAGTGGACTCCATTCTCTAATTAACATTATTGCTACTGTTGTTGTTTGTTAGCAGAGCGGACAGAGGCAATAAGATGAGGCACTGAAGAATGTGCCTAAAGTCACATCATTTGGACTGTCGCAAGATAATCCAACCCTGCTCCTTCAGAAGGAAATGCACAGTCCAGCAGCATTAAACAACTTCAACAACAGACAACATGGGCCGAGCTAAGACCATGGACTTAAAATGAGAATAGGAGCTTTTCAAGACTTTCCAAATGTTATGGGACAGAACACTGTTTATCCATATTAATTCAACTGTTTCTTTCAAAGTGTAAGTCTTTTCAGGCCCCTGTGAAACCTGTAATGTTTTAATTACACAATTTGGCCATGATGTCAAATTGGCTTCACAGCCTGGCACCCCTCCTGGGGGCTTGGCTTGAGTTGGCCACTGTTTTGCAAGGTGCCAGGTCATCAAACTGTAGTCTGCTGCAGCCACAAGGGCCAGAGCTGGAGGCAGGGGTTTGGAGACAGATGGGCCTATTGGACGATAATCAAAATGCTTACCATCTCCTGCACTGTGACAGCTATAGCCTTGGCTGTCTTAACCATGGTAGTTTGATAGTCAACGAAGGTGCCTTCAGGTTCAAGTGCAGGTGAGTCTTCCATTTTATTGATGGCATCATTGATGGAGTCCACCATGCCACCCACAGCACCTGATGCACTTGCCGCCTCAGCCAGAGTGGCACCCAAGTCATCTACTGCTTCTTTCATCATCTGCACTGATTCCTCCAGGGCCTCCTGCATGTGCGCTGCCTGCAGAAAGGAAAACACATACTTCATGTCGTCAACATGTCATGATATCAAAACATGCATGATCTTTAAGATCAGCATGTGAGATGGAAGAGAGAATTTTTTAGATGCTCCTCTGCAATGTCCCCAGTGGTTTCTGAGGTAAGGTGCATAATGATCCATTGTGGCTAACAAGATACAGATAACTGGCTAATATGTTTCAAAATGCATAGTTTGCTGCCAGGTTTGCAGTTAAGGTTTGGTGCCACGCAGTGAATTAACATAGTTAGTTTAGCTTAACTGTAAATTAATTCTGGTTTAGAAATGTATATACGCTGATAATATGTTGGATTCATGTTCACACATATTCTCAGGCACATTTAAACTTTTGAAAAAATAAAAACTTTCAAAATATTGTATAATTATAATTCGGCAGCCTCCCCTGCAGTAACTCTGAGGGGCATCAGCTCTGAGAAAATGATAGGGCTGTGTTTTTCCACCAGCTTATCCAGAGGACTTTGTGTGACAGGTGCCAGATTCATTACCTTGGGGTTTCCTCCGGCCTCCTTGGCAGTGTAGAGCATCTGCAGAGCTGACTCTGTCAGGGTTTTGGTCTGGTCTAAGACAGCCATCTGCTGTTGGCTACTGAGGATCTTGGACGCTGTGCCAATGGCTGCTATGATCAGGGGCTCAAAGTAGCGGGCCATCTGAGATACCTGTTCAAGTGTGTCGAGAACAAATAATACACAGATTGGACACAAAAGAAAGATACCAGGCTTAAACAAGTTTACATGATGTCACTGTAGCACAAGTCAGTCTTAAGACTGTTCCAATAGCCGGTCAACATTCATATTACACTAGTACCCCATTACAATGGATTGAAAACCCACAATCACCCACTAACATCTGACTTTTGTCTTTAATGTGACTCAGTAGAATTGACATTTACTTCTGCATCAAATGACTAGTCACTGGTGTTTATCGGCTCCAGCCCCGATCAGCAGTGATTAAACAACAACACCTGGGTGGACAACCTAATTTGCCCTCGTCAGATGTGATGATATGATGTGTTGTAGTTTAGGCCACTGGCTTGTTAATACTTTCGCTCCATCTCAGTTCAAGCAACACTCACAAATCATTCAATCTGCACTGTGTTTGAAAGAGAGACTGAAGTAAAAGACACAAAAAAGTAACCACTGCAACATTGTCTGTGGCCTCCATGTCAGTATCAGATCCTTACTAGCCTCCTGATCAGGACTGCACATGTACTACTCTCAACAGAGATGAGACGGGCGCTAAAATGTCTCACTCCTTAGCTACTTCCATCACCAGGTCTGGAAAAACAATGTGTCTGACTCAGAGTGTGATTGATGAAAGCTAATTTCATTATTCAGTCTTCTGGACGTAGTCTGATGAGGTATATGATCTGATCTAAAGTGGGTTTACCTGTGTTTAAAAAAAAGACATATACACAGTAATTCTGGTGTAAAAAGTATAAAAATGGTCTGTCAGCTGTGTTTTACCTTGTGTCCCAGCTGGGAGGCCTCAGAGCGAGCGGCCACAGCTACAGGATCAATCAAGTTACTGATCTCATGAACTGAGGCAGCCATCTGCTCATGGAGCGTCTGCAACATATACACACATAGAAAATCAAATAATACGCATTCACTCACAGATGTCATGCACAGTGCACTGGACACCAGACGAAATGACATTTGCTGAGGACTGTTGGGGAACACACGTGAAAACACTGATAACAGCTAGCAAGTGAACATTAAGTTTTGTATATTTATCATAGTAAGTTCAAAGATCCACTTTCTAGCTTCTCAAGGCTTAAAACTATATCTCACGTCTTCTTCAGTGAATGGAACTGTGTCCAAGTGTAATCAGACCTAACACCTAACTGAAGCACAGAAAAGCTACACAGTGAACCTTGGAATTTAGAACATTTTGTTGCAAATACATAAGTTACATAGAGGTACATGTTGTGGACATGTTTCTATGAAATACAACACAGAAGGTACAAGGTCATTTTAACATTATTTTTTTAAACAATGACTACTACATGACATTAAAATGTGCTTTTTGGTAGGAGACAGAAATCGACAGCTGATGTTTCATAAATGATTTGAGCCATCCAACAAAGTTCTGTTTGTGTATGCAGGTGGGCCTGATTGCGATCGGTGATTACCTCCATGGAAATGTCCTCTCTGGGAGTGAGCTGCTGGCTTATGGCAGCCAGAGAGGCCTGATCAACCTCTCGGATGCAGCTGTTCAGTACCTCTATAGCATCATCACATTCTCTTTGGCCAGGAGCCTTTTCTCTGCACAAAAACACACACCAGAGAGAGGGTGTATACAATAAACAGTGGATCTAAGAAGCAACTAGAAATTGAAATTCCTGCTTAAAATACAGTGTGAATGCTAAAATGCCGATAGCTGGAAATGCCTCACACTGCCTTACCAAAAATCCAGCTTCAAACTAGTGATCTTGTGGTTCAGTGCTTGGACATGAGCGCTATGCTCTCTTGGCTACGGTGCCAGACAGCAACGTGTGTGTGTCTGTCAGCATGTGTGTATCAATAAGTTGATTAAAAGTCATAATGTATGGGGATGTTGAATATTTGTTTTTGTCCTTTTAATGGCTTTATTGTGATAGGACGAGAGAGAGAGAGAGAGGGAGGGAGGGAGGAGGGAGAGTGGGGATGTCATGAAGCAAAGAGCCATGTCAACAGTCGTCGATGAGAGCAGCTCTGCATGGCTCACAGCAGGTTTCTGTCTGCCAACAGGAGCTCTGTAGCTACACTCCACTCTTCCCCACACAACACTTGGTAAAGTCCATGAATAATTTCTTTAACATCTAACTCAGCGAAAGGGATTTTTTTTTACCAATCCAGAGTTGATGATTGTTGGAACAGACGAACCAAGACAGTTTTGGTGAGTTTTAATTTGTTTCTGTTTTACGTGCGTGTGTGAGCGTGTGCGTGTACATCATCTTTCTGCATCATTGTTAACCATCAAGAGAAGCAGAGGAGTTTACCTTTGTGTCAAAGT
The DNA here is from genome assembly GCA_900302685.1 of Spondyliosoma cantharus. NCBI lineage: Eukaryota > Metazoa > Chordata > Actinopteri > Spariformes > Sparidae > Spondyliosoma > Spondyliosoma cantharus. Next base: position 35,438 of record OMLP01016071.1, read on the forward strand.
AGACAGAATCAACATAGTATTATAATTTACCTCATGTTGGTGATAAGTTTCTTGATGGAGTCAGACACAGTCCTGGAGTGTCCGGCCAGCACTGACCACTTGGGGGGGTCTTTAGGGTTGACAGCCAGAGAGCGGGCAGTCTGGATTAGGCCGGTTGAGCTCTCCAGCATCGTCTTTGCTGCAGCTACAATGGGTTCCATTGCAGCATGACCCTGAGGAAGGTGTGCGGAAATCGAGATGGAAATTACTGAAGTTTAGAGAAGGAGGAATCATACAAGATTTAGTGACTGTAACAGCTACACACCCTCAGTAAAACATTATCCTCACTGACTCAATTGCATTCAATGGAAACAGAACAGAGAAACAAGCAAAACAATCTCACACTTCTCCCATGCTATTTCATTATTCAACATAAGATCAGACAGTTAACTACCTTTTTTGGATCACTCCCTCAAATAATTTCTGTAGTGAACTTGTTTATGCGAGTACCTCAGGGCTGATTTGAGCTGGAATGCTGGCGAACTCTGGGTTGGAGGCAAAGGCAGTCAGGTTGTCCACAGCTTCTATCAGAGGACCAGTGGCAGCCTTACACTTCTCTCTGTTCTCCTGGTTAAAGGCTCCATCCAAAGCCTGCACAGGGGACACGGCATTTTACCCATGATTACACTGTATCAATGGGACTAGGGTGGCTCTAGTGACCATTATAGTGTCTTGGGTCACAACAGTACTTACACCAAATGAATACAGTAGTGAATCAGCCTTTAGAGATCAGTGTGCTCAAAGACTAGCTTGTCTAATTGTCTAACAACAACTAACACCCCAATGCTCTACACAATTTCAGCATTGGAATCACAGAGCTGTGATTTACAATTTTATTTTTACTTTTTGAATCCGACAATTGCTGATTGGTCTGGTGTGTCAGGGTTGGCTGGGATCCAACTCCTTTTTAACACATCTTTTCATCTGTATAGCTGAAAATTACTCATTTATAATTAATTATAATTTATAATTACACAAATGCTTTAGAGGAGAGAGTTTCCAAACGTGTGCACCATCCCCATTTGTAAAATTCATCAAGTCCTTGATGGCAGGCTTCTCCTCCCTAACTTCAAGTTTTGCCATTCAGAACAGCTATTCACGGTACACTGGTTTGTTTTAAGCAGCCCAGATCTAAGACATGCATGAAGTTGAGGGAAGTTGTATTACAAACCTTTATGGATTTGACCAGGTTAGCAGTAGTGTTTGCCACCTCTTTGGCTGACTGAACAAACTGCCTCTTGGCAACAGGGTTGGGAGTTTTTGAGGAGGCAAGACGGCAGGCGTTACACAGCGCAGAGGTGTGTTTGGCAACGATAGTGGCTGCAGAGAGCACCTGGGCAGAGAAACAGTATATTGGATGTCAAGGATGTATTCAGCCACATTAAGTCTCAGTAAGCGAAAGATGAAAACTAATTATAATTACTGTGATGTTGCACAGAGGTCAGCATGTACCTGAGATTGGGTGCAGGCTGGGTCCACCAGGTTCTGGCAGGCCATCTGAATAGACTGATTAGCCCGTGCAAACTGAGCAGGGTCCACAAGGCCCTTCTGACCTGCTGTACTGTTGGGGTCTGATACACCCACCAGATAGGCAGCCTGCAGACATCAACAGATCACTGATCAGTTTTACCAAGTGCCCATATTACAAATACTCACCTTGCCAGCCGACTCAGTTTGTATCTGAGTCGATTACTTTAAAAGGTCTCCGGCCGGATCGATTTTAAAATAACATTCAGTAATGGATTTTACCTGTGCAGCTGCTTCCGTCAGACCACACAGTGCTTTGGAGCCGGCACTGACTGAATCACCAAACTCTGGCAAGTTGGAGTTCTTGGCATTGTGGGAAATACCAGCCATGGATTCACCAAGGACCTTCAACAAGAAACCAGAGATTAGAGAATATCTTTCATTGCATCTTTTTATGCTTCTTATGTTGAGCAATTCAGTAATTGGTGCACAGCAGTTACAGATAACTTTAACCCATTTAACAGGATGGGTATCAAACCTCAATAAAGTCAAGCAGCTACAGTGAAGATTTCTGCTTCAAATAGGATGTTAATATTGCCTTTTCAAATCAATTTGGGACTTCTGAGAGACTGATTATGCTGGACAAGCTGAATGGAGCCATATCATGTTTGTTTTTTTGTGTTTTTTATCATTTTGTGGACTACAAAACTTCTCCCAGTTGTCCATCAGCATGGGGGTGAGTAGAAAATGACTGAGTTTTTATTTTTGGGTGAAAAACTACACAACAATGTTTCCAAAACATTTCTAAAAGTCATTAGAAAAATAAATGATTCATAAAATTAACTGAAGGACAGCATCATAGTTACGTGCCACAGCTCTTTCTCTTACAAACATCTGTTTACAGTTTATGCATTGAAGTAGCACCTATTGTAAGAGAAAGTAAACTGTTTTTGCACTTGAACACTGAATGCATCCTTCTGCAAAGAAGTGAAGAAATGAGAGGAGAGTGGTCACAGGAAAATGGAATGATAAACAAATGATGGCAAGAAAGACAACCAAAAACAGCAGAAGAGCAGCAGTAATGCATGTTTTACCTTTGAGTTCTCCATGACACCGTCGATGCAGTCAAAATAGGACAAGTCATTGATGGCTTCTGTCGGGTTCTCCAGCATTCCCCTCACCGACTGCACACAGACACAACACGGTCACAACAAACACAAACAGAACACACTGTACCTGGACACCTCGGCTGAATGCAACCTGACTGCTGCTCTGTCTACATGCTGGAATTAATTCCTTGCTATTTTACTTAATATCAAGAATCTGTAATTTGATGGGGTCCATAAGCTGAGCAGTAAAACAATCAATTAAAAACTTAAGGCCACACATCACAGTATTAATTATTCCTCATGTCAAGCAATTCACATTATACCATGGACACTTATAATATACTCTTATACCTTCTCAAAGTGAATTAGCTGACTGCTCACAGCTATAGGCCTGACTTAAACATGCGATTTTAGGAACAGCATAACCCAGACTAGAGACTAAGAGAAGAGGAGGTAGAAAAAAGCTGCAGGTTGTATGATGGTTGTTACCTCCAGCTCCCTGAGTGCATTGTCACACTCCTTCTGACCTGGAGCCTGCTGAGTGCACATGGTGATGAGCTGGTTGATACTGTCTGTAACTGCCCTGTGAACACAAAGGCACAGATGTGTGTGAATGACAGATAGGCATTAAGAAAGACTGGCAAATAAAGAGAGCAAGAGAAATGCTTTTTACCGTGCGGCGGCTGCTAGCTGGTTCTTAAGGTTGGGGGAGCTGGGGTCAGTGGACAGGGCTTTAGCTGCTAGCAATAGCTTGCTTGATGACATGGAGATTGTCTTCAGGTTGGACACCACCTGTGTCTGGTCCTCTTTAGACTGGAAGAGAAGGGAGGTTAGAGATTTTCAGAATAAAAATAATTTTGCCTCAAAATGACTCATGCTAGGTGCATAAGTAATGGAAATATTATCATCATCACAGACAACAGTCGAATGTGTGACAAAACATATTGAAGTACTTTAGTGCTGCAGAGGTGTGCTTTATCTAAAATTAAGTCTTTCTTAACTCATGCTGACTTAGAGAAGGTCATTCATGCTTTTTTATTTATCTCGGCTAGGCTACTGCGACTCTCTCTATACCTGTCTCAGTCAAAGATCTTTATCATAACTCCAGCTCTTTCAAAAGACTGCAGCAAGAATTAACTGGCACTAGACACACCAGTGTACATCTGGCACATCTGCACTGGCAATCAATACAATTTAGACTTGATTTTAAGATTTGATCGCATCTATATTACTGAGCTCTTAACTATTTATAAGCCACAACACAGCCTTAGATCCTCAGGCAAGGCCAACTTGATCGCTCTCAGCGCACCAGAAGCGATTTGGCGTTCTCATTTAGGCTGTCTATGCTTTGGAATAGTCTGCCTGGGTAAATTAGGTTAGTAAAATCATAATTTCATCCTTTGAATTCCTGACAGACTCTTTAAACAGGTGAATCGCCACCTATACACTCTGTTCGGATGTTTTCCGTATTTCCCTCTGTATTGCTACAGGTGAGATCCCAACCCTGGGCCGCTGCTGTGAGATCCCCTGCACACAAGTTGATACTTGGCATGTATAGTCTCCATTTTATCTTTTTTCTTTGATGTTTTCTGTTTTGAGGATAACCTGGCTGTCATTTCATCCAATCAAATAGGTTTCCTCCCTTGCTTAGTCGATCTGTGGTGTGAGGGAAGTTACAGATCAACTGCTTTGAGTCTGTCTCATCTCTGGCCACAGCCAGCGTCACTTCTGCTTAGGAATTCTCTCATCATACTGACCTGGGATGTTCCAGCCATGTCAACCCCAGCCTCCACGAAGTTGCTGAAGTCCTGTCCAAACTTGCCAGTGGCTCTGGCCAGGTCCTGAGTGGTCCCTCTGGAGGCCTGGACCACCTCATTGGCTGACTGGTTCAGACCAGCTGCCACCTCATTAAGCTGAGCCTGAACCTCCTGGAAGCTCCTTCCACTGGATGGGAACTACAGAGGGAGGACGAGAATGATAGAGGGCAGTTCAGCGTGACTCTCATCCACTGGCTGTTCTGACGCTCTCTGCTGTGGTGATGACTGTCGTTAAGTCAGCTAAACCACACTAAAAACATTCATTTAAATTTACAAATGGTGGTTTATTTCTATGGTTTCAACGTAGCATATTCTGTGCAGAGTAAAGCATCATGGGTCATCATCAACATAAATCGATACAGCATCTATTGGAGTTGATGATTCTTGAAAGTGGCCACTTTAGTTCATTTACCAAGTTCATAACTTTGATGGTTGAAATGAAATGTGTGTGGCGAGGACTCGTCATGATGGAGACGATGAATAAAGTTTGCAGATATTATGAAACGCTGCTCAGTAGATTTATCTTTCAGTCAGCAAGGTGTTTTTTTTACGACCTCAACACAGATTTGTTGTTCACAATGAAACATTATTTGGGAAAACTAGGGTGAATCTCCAGGAGGGAATCCTTTCAGATTTCAACATATCAGCAGATGTGTTCCTAAACACATCATTAAGGTAGTGTACAGTTATTAGAGCTTTTTCACTGAAACAGCTGGATGCTGCTCCTGAAAACCAGGTTGATGACAGCACTGAGACTGAACCAAACAGTGGTTGAGTGTTGTAAGTAAAAAAGAGCTAAACAAATGTTGAAAAGGCTCCCTAAAGCTGAGGGGTACTCGGTTGGTGAATTGGTGATAATTCTCTTCCTAACATTCCTAATAGTAACTGGATCCAATTAATATGAAATATTTGATTAGTCCAGCTTTAAAGTTTTTGGACTACCATCTGGAGAGCTGCCCCATATTTCAGTACATGACATTTTGACCAGACCATACAGTTTGGTCCTTTTATTTAGTGTTATGGGAAGAGGGAAAGATTGGAGGAAGGAAGAAAAGAAAGAATAGAAATACAAAGTAACTATGTTAAACTACAGGCTACCGGGCTTTATCCACTAATGAAGAAGATCTTCATAATGAAACCAACAAAACCAGGGTGGAAAAAACACTCATCTCACCTCTATTTTAAAGCCCTAACAATGCAATCTGTCCTACTTACAGAATCAGCCAGAAGTGTCTTGCTGGCTTCACCCACAGTGCGGATGGCGTTGTCCACATCCCGCTGTCCAGGAAGGCAATTCACAGATCTGTTCAGGGCCTGAGACACTGCCTTTGCTACCTACATGCGCACACACACGCGCAAACAAATACACACACACACACACACACACACACACACACACACACAAAGATACACACAATGTTAAATCAGTGCCTGACAGGCCACCTGAAGCACTGGGTGCTTGACAATTGGGGCCACTGCAATGCAAAATATACTTCATTTGTTAAAATCCCATCGAGCACTGGGAACAGAGTATCCAGTATCCAAGTGCTGTGTGGCTGACTGCCTCATGGGCCTGAGCTGCTTGTCAAGACTCATATGTATGTAATGAAAAGTGTAGATCTTCAAGAAATGAGTTCAAACTATTCTGTAATACCTGTAGATATTATATGTAATATGTATTTACAGAGGAGTGCAGAGAACTGATAAAGAGCTTCATTACATGGTGCAATAATGATCACCTGAGGCAAGCAGGTCAGTTCCTTGTATTTTTTGGTACATGATTGGCCAATAAAGAGGATTCTGATAGAACACAAAGAAGCTATAAAACATACACGCTTCATACACATCCCCAATTTGGCAGCTCATAAGATCTCTACCATCAGTACAGTGTCAAAGGTGAACGCCCAAGATTAATTATACAGTATCCGACCAAATGTGAAATATGGTCTCAATCTTCATTTCTTCTTCATGAGTTACTGTCATGAATAATACAATTTTGATGTCGCAGTGGAGCTGATGTTTGACCTTTAGGATATAAAATGTAATTTTGCCAGCAAGATTTAAACAGTGTGTGTCTGACCTGGGCCAGTCTCTGCTGACTTTCTGGATCTCCGGGCCTGGCGATGGCCCTTTTGGTTTCTTCGATCAGGTTGGCTGACTTGTCCATGACGTCACCAGCACAGTCCAGCGTGGCGTTCCGCACTGGTGGGTCGCCTGTGTTGGCAGCCACTCCTCTGGCAGCTGAGGCCAAAGACTTCAGAGCCTGAGCCACATCTCTGGCTGCCATTCCTGCATCCAACAGGAGAGAGGAGAGTAGCTTGATAAATGCTGCATGAACACATTTGTTACTATTATGACCAAAATGTTTCATTTTTTAATTATATAAATAAATGAGATATTGTAAAATAAATAACCATATGGAGAAGCAGAAACACACACGTTAAACCATTAACCTCATTTGAAATCATCAAATACATACAAACTCAGACTATTATTCTGGCATTTTATCCTGCCACCAAAAGTTTTTCACAACATTTTCTTCCATAGATGTGATTGGTTGTCTGCTCATTTAGACCAAAGCAGAGGCCAATCACACAACTGGCACTGAAAAGGACAGTGAGATAGTAAATAGCACTGTGAGATACAACAATGGTATGGGTTTGGTAATGTTAAACACACCTGTGTAGTTCTCATTGCCCTGGGTGGCCTCACTCAGCAGCTGGGCGATAGCTGAGCTCACAGCCTTTGTGCTGGTACCAAGATCCTGGGAGCATTTCTCAAGCTGAACAAAACCACAAGGAGACATGAGCATAACCAAACGGTAATATAGTACATGTCTTTAACGTGTGTGTGTGTGTGTGTGTGTGTGTGTGTGTGTGTGTGTGTGTGTGTGTGTGTATCTCACCGTCTCTCCTGGCAGTGGTTTGAGTTTGCCCTCCTCAGCTGAAGCCTTTGCCTCTTGGATGTCCTTCTCCAGACCTCTCACCATTGACAGAGCATTGTCTATCTCCAGTGGACCACATGCTTCCTGAGCCTGCACCCACACAGACACACAGACACAAAATGTGGTGAGACATGTTAAAACACTTGTAAATCTTTTTAAGCTCTTAACCAATATGTTTCTTCTTAAAGTCAGTAAATAACAATAGGCCTCATTCTCTAAAGCCCCTCATACCAGTGCAGCAGCACATGTAAGGGATGTAAGACTTCATTCATTTTCTTGAACATGAGTCGTCTCTGAGGCACAAAAGAAAATGATTAGCAGTCAGGTCCAGCTGTAGACAGCTTTCTCCACTTCTAATGACTGTGACGTGAATGAATTTAGAGACTGAAAACTTCTTTCCATCAAATAAAGCCTTCAGTGTCATTCTTTGCTCTTCTTTCAATGAAATATACTCTCCAGCTCTAATATAACTAATGCTATAGCAGCTAGTGTTATCAAAAATATAGAATTACGATAAATATCAATACTGAATATAATTTAATACTGAAATTACACTTTCGGATACTGAAACTGTGACAACACTGTTTTTTCTCTCCAGCAGCGGGTCAACACACACACATCGCTGCAGTGTCCACATATTCCCGCCTCCTCCCACTCCTCTCACTATGGTCAGAACAGACTTCTTTAAATGCTGTTGTGCTTACCACACAGAACACATGCCTTGTTATGTTAATCTTTAGATAAATATAAAATAAATATTGTATGCCTTATTTGTTTTGGTATCGATTATTGATATTTTTCAGGTTTTCAAGTTAGAATTTTTCATCTTGTGACATAACTTTGATGGTTGAAATGAAATGTGTGTGGCGAGGACTCGTCATGATGGAGACGATGAATAAAGTTTGCAGATATTATGAAACGCTGCTCAGTAGATTTATCTTTCAGTCAGCAAGGTTTCCTTTGTTTATTTCTACGACCTCAACACAGATTTGTTGTTCACAATGAAACATTATTGGGGGAAACTAGGGTGAATCCCCTGAACAGCAGCCATTGTTGTTTTCAAGTGACTAGTCACTTCTCTCGCTGGTCGTCTGGTCTGTAGCTGCCAGTGATTCCTACGAAGATGCTTATTGGTCCAACCCATGTATTTTCTACCACAAGCAAATAGCTTGTTGGATTTGTGAGATCATGTGATCAAGATAATGTGTTTCACAACGGACTCGCCTATCATTTGACAGGATTTAGGTACAGCACAATGATGTGTTCAATTTCTGCGGTGAACCATTGGAGCAACAGGATACTTTTACACTTCCACTGGCACGATGAACCTGGGCTGTCTGCAATTTGGCTTAAGTCAGTGCTATTGCTTTTCATCCCTAAACAATGAGCCCTGTTGCAGGTGACCAGGCAGTGGTGGAAAATCCTGTTCACAACGATGTTAAATATGCTGCTCATCTTGCGACATAGGGGACTAGGATTGCACTCTCTGGTCCACTGCTCATTCCTTTGTCTTGGCTCCGAGCATGGATCAATGGCAAGAGTCAGGGTGGTGAGATACAGATTGTGTACTGAACTGTCAAGTCCAGCTCCATCATGGCTGTTGTGGCAGGTCCATAAGATACTAGGGAGCCTCTCTGTCTTCTGGATCTGATACAGAGTCGATAGTCTTCCTGCCAGCTCCTGAACTTTAATGCTGAGACGGGTGCAGCTCCCACGGTTAGAAGTAGTGAATGGAGGCATGTCTCATTACAGCTGTTTCTCCAGAGAAACAAAATGACTATGGCCAGTATGGATTTCCTCGGGATAGTAGACAGAACTTGATGTTCAAGTTGAAGCAAGCTTTTAACAATAGGTACAGCAGCAGGTACATGATCGAAACATCCCAAAGGTAACACAATCTAAAATCTCGAGGTACGACAGGATTTAAAAAGTGTACCATAAGATAATGGCTTTAAACCTAATAAAAACTAGACATGTCAGTTTAAGGTTGAGCACTGTAATAAAAACTGTATATAGATGGGTAGTACCTTCTGTGATGCAGTGCGGAGCTCAGCCAAAGCACTGGCCAGGTTCTTAGCACACTGGCTGAGCTGCATAGCTGATGCTTGGTCATTGATGGTGGGAACTGTGGCCTTGGAGGCTGTCACCATCTTGGCACCAGGCTGGTAGAGGAGAAGAAGAGACAAACTATTAAATAAAAACTAGCTTTAAACAAGATCAGCTCCATAATACGAGTGTTGGATGGACATTCTGATGCTTCCTACCTACAAGTATGGCTCTAAAAGTAGGTAACTAGAGGTAAGGTGAAAGTGTTGTTAAAAACAAAGGGTTTAACCTCTGAATATTTTCTGAAAAGTTAATGCCCTAATGCTTATTAGTGGCAAGTAGCTTCGGTGAAGTCAAATAGGTGTGACAGATTAGATAAATCTGGAGGATTTTCTCATGAATTTCTACATTTAATTTAATGGAAAACTATCCATTGCTCTATATTTTTCACCACTTTACCAAGCATTATATAGTTGTTTTTTTAATTCCTCAATGTGCATATTTGCTAACCACCCAGATACTGATTTCAGGTCATTGATGAACACGATAAAAATACATTTGCAGAGACTCGGCCTTGCTCACTTACGTTGGGTGACCTTTCATAGCTGACACCATATCACCATTTAAACCTTTCAGTGTTCATAACATATCACATAACCTGCATAACTCCCAACAATAACAAAGCTTAAAATACACAATCTGTTTGTGCTGTAGGTGTATTTATCCATGCTGCATCTCTGTATGCATGATCAGTTCTCTGTTGTCAAACTACTCTACTACTCTGGTAAGTTGTGCTTTATTAAAATCTTGCTAAGTTGTCCCTGTTGACAAAGTGAATGAAGCTGGACGTGACAGTCACCTGCAGGAAGTTGTGGCTTGCACTGATGAGGGCCAGCTGAGCGCTGGGGCTGTCAGGCTGAGACTGGCTGCCTCGGACTCCCTGAACCAGCTGAGGGATCTGCTCTGCCACCACCTGATGACACACACATAGACACAGGATATATTGTAACCTCATACTAAACAATGGAATGGAGCTACCTGTATCTTTTTATCTCATTTTAAGTCTAACTGAAATAAAAGGGTGTAAGGGTGTATTTTCTGGTACAGCATATAGACCTACTTAGAAGGTACATGTATTATGGGGCAAAGAAACATTCGTAACATTTTATGTATTTTATGTAAGTCAGTATTGTGCTCCTTTGTTTCTAACTTTAGAAGTGGATGACTCTTGGAATTTCAGTTGGAACTGCAAATAAAGAATGTGAAAGGCTCATATATAGAAAGTGAGAGAACAGGCGAGAGGTTATATTTTGAATTCAAAACCATCTGTGCTGAGATGAACAGATAGAGGCAGTTAGTGAGTGTGTGTACCTTGCAGCTCTGGACGAGCTGCTGCTGAGCAGCCTGGTTCCTGTTGGAGGAGGCGGCGTGCTGAGCGGCAGCTATGGTCTGAGTGGCTGCTGCTGCTGCCTGTTTGGCTGCATTCTGACAGGAAACAGACATGTGCCAGCTTTAAACAATAGCATACACATGCTAGCATATGACCAGTAATAAACATAATGAATAAATAGAACTGAATAAAGTAGAGAGCACTACAACTAACTAACTCTACAGTAGCACTTCAGCACTACAGTAGCACAACAGTAACTAATATCAGCTAATTAGCAGAACTAATACTAGGATGCTTGTTTAACTGACACTTTCAACCACATAAACAGCAGCTAACAGTAAAGTCAACCAAAGCATGATATTATAATTGATTTATAATAAAGGCAGATTTAAACTGTGGTTGTTATGGTTATGTGGCAAACATCTTAACATCACAAGAGACTGGTCACCGACAAGGAACCTGTAAAAAGGGAAGGCAGATTAAGTCAATGAATTTAGCATTGGTGACAGAGTTTGCTGCCAGTTCTATTGTAGTCTATGGGATGCATGGAATAGCAGAAGCAAACATTAATACATATGAACTTTGATGAAGAAGTGCCTCTACAAAAATGAGTTCGCGCTTCAGATAATAGGCTAATGACTGATTTTTGTGAGTTGGATTATTTGCTGTTGGTCTTCAATTAGTAATATCTAAGTAACTTCAGTGCAGTAATCAGTCTGGGTATTGAAGGCACTAGTATTTTAGTGTTTCATGTATTTTCAAGGTACATTTCCTTGATTTGCAAGCAAATCAAATAATGTGTTTGCATGCAAGTTGTATTGATCTTATGCTAGATTCCTAATGGTTTGCAAGCTTCTGGTTGAGGCAAGTAACAGATTAAAGTTAATAAATTACTTAAAATGTAATAATACTTTAACTAAACTTACTCAAGGCAGAGATTATTTCTTTAATAATTACAGTGCTTTTTTTTTAGATACAGAATACAGATTTTGCAACATTTTCAAGAGACACTTTACTTACAATGTTTTTTTTATCTACCATGGTAAGCATTAAATTTGACTTGCCTTTAGTCCCATAACACTTCTGCTTGTATTGCAGCTCCCATATAGTACAATAGAGGTGGCACCAACGTCTGGAACCAATGCAAAATTCTCTCTAAAATCTAGATTATTCACCCACTAAAAATAGTCCCTAACAAATGCACCTTTTCCTCTTGTTGGCATAACGTACAACTCCTGGTTGGATGTGGAATGGTTGCATCCATCACTCTCAATAATACATACATTTTTAATGCAGTTCGATTTTTGTCAATTCAAGTTGATGAGGAACTGCTGTTCTGCCTTCCACTGAGGCAAAAACAACACAATCAGGGCTTGTGAATGTCACTAAGATTTCTCTAACTCTTTGTTTTGCCTCCTTGCTTTTACCTCTAGCTTGTTGACAAGCCGCTTCTTGATAGCATTTTGTGCGGCAGCATTGGTGGCCATGCGGAGACCTTCAGCAGCCTCTCGCAACTTCTGCTGTTGCTCCTCACTGTCAGGATTTGCTGCTGCACCCTGGGGGGAAATACATACAGGACATTACACATTAAACTAACAGATTCAATGAAATGAAGTTCATATTATTGTGTTAAGCACAGACATATGAAAGAAAAAGACAAAGGTAGACCTTGGCAGCCTCCACCATCTTTGCAGTGGCATCAGCCAGAAGCTTGGCAGCTGACAGCAGCTTGCGCGAGTTCTCCAGGTCTGACTCCCCCTCTGCATCCATCTTGATGGCATTGACCAGGTCAGATGTGGCCTGGGCAAGGATACGAGCCTGACGAACCATCTCACCTAATGGGTGAAACGAGAGAGAAAAGGTAGAACAAATACAAGTTTAAAGACTTCCACCCTTAAGACTGCTATCATCATAAAATGTCATCAATATATACCGTAACAGTGAATGAGTGAAACCAGTGAAACAAATAACATTAAAACCACTGACAAGAGCAAATGCATCCTCAGAACTGCTTGGGAGTCGCCAAAGGATTGTGACAAAGAGCTCAAGGTTACCTAACCTGTGCCCAGGCCCCTCGGAGACTAATAAGATGTATCATCTGAGGGACAAGTCAGATCCATATATTTATTTATTTAAAACCATCCCTATTAACTGAATGCTGAATGTTGACAATATTGTACCCATCACACATCACACTCATCACTTGTGCACCTCCAATTGTGTTGCATTAAGAAATTATCATTCATTTCTTTTTAAATTCTTTCTAATATTTAATTTCTAATTCTACTTACCCAGTGACAGAGAGAATTAGTTTTCAGTCCGAGGGGAATCTAGTCTAGTTAAGGTATCACAGGAACAAGAGACTGTAGCATGTTTATGTTTCTCACATCTTCTACAAATCATTCAGGAATTAATTTCTTGCACATTTTGTGTAGAATTTTAACACCAGACTTAGGGATTTTGTTTTTTCTGATGATTGTGTGGGAGACAAATAATTCCTTCAGGTCCAAATCTGTGGCTGGGTCAGAGTTATATTCACAGCACAGTGGAGACGGAAGTTCACAACAAGGCTGTAGAATACTCAAGGTCTCAAGTATGTCTAAGTAGATTTGCATAGGCTCAGAACACAATTGTTTTGAGGCAATAGGTAAACTGAGTTCTGGTCTTCCTGGATAAAATACATTAAATTAAAGTGTTACCTACATGGCCATTGTAATGATCGAGGATCAAAAGTAAGGGCAACTGAGATTCGGGTTCAAGTTTTGAATGTTGTGATAGTCACAGGGCGGATCTAAACTCTCCTCACAATATGACAAAAGAGTTAATCAAATGTATCTGTATCTGGGCTCTCACAATGTATCAAAGATTAAATCAAGGATCTGTCAGTCAATATAAAATGTCTCAACACAAAGTCGACTTTCATAATGAAGGGAATATGCTTAAATCATACAAAAACAGGAGATCAGTAGATAGGAATGTTCTGTTCCATTTCATCGGCATCATCGGCTAACTGGCATGTGTGTGCACAGCCTGGGACAGGAAGGCAGGTGAATTAAAACTGCCCAAAACACCATAGGTACCCATTTAGGTGTCTGAACAGAGCACAAAGTATACTAGAAGACAACACCCACCCCAACCACAGTCTGTTCACCCCGCTGCCATCTGGCACAAGATATAGGGGGAGTCGGACATAAGCAGCGGGTGAAAGCTTGTCTACTTCTACAGTTGTATTTTTCTGTTTAGCAAGGCAGACAGAAGTTAAAGCATTTAATTTCTTGACATTTTGTGAGTTTATTGTGTTTATTTATTTATTGGACTCGCAACTGGTATATGTTTACACCAACACAGTGCATGGACGTCTTTGGCCAAATGTCAACATGGCTGTTTCTTCACACTCTGTTAATAATGTCAATTCTTTCTTGGAATGCATTAAAACCCTATTTCTGGCCATATCTTATAAAAATGCATTAAGTAAATAACTCCATTAAGTTAACTCCATTAAGTCATTTAATTAATTGTGTTACAATCATTTGAACACTTCATGAGGTTTTTGGGTTCTATGCGTTGGATTTAAAATATTTGCTATATGAAATGTGAGCAAGTATGTATGTTTGGCCAAAAGCTCAAATGTTGGGGGCATGGGCAGATTTATGCACCATGTCTATTTTAAGCTGTGTGATTTGTGTGAACCCTGTGGTCATTTAGCACCCTTCACCTACCTGCATCTCCCATTGAGCTGAAGATGTTCTCCGTGACATCCAGAATGCGGTCAGTGGCTTCTCCGTGGCGTCCAATGGGGTGGGCTCCACTGGCATACTGTTTGATGTGTTGAAGCAGCTCGTTGAGGGCCTGAGTGACACCTGTTGCAGCCACGCCTACCTGCTTCAGGAGGCCTTCATCATTAGTGGCCCCCTGTGACGCCTCCACGCAGCCTTCTACTGACTTAGCCACCAGCTTGCCTGCCTCAATCAGCTGCTCTTGACACACTGGGGAGCTTATGGTTGGAGCCACCACCTGACAAGTGTGTGAAGTAATAAATTAGATCCACATACATAAAGGAAATCCAAGTTCTGAGCTTCCTACAACAACATTGTTTCCACTGCTTTCACATGGAGAATACAACGGTCAATGTCCAGCTCTAAGCACATATCTCTCAGACTACTCACCCTGGTGCAGGCCACCAGCTGAGATGTGGACAGAGCACACTGAGTGGCTGCAGCAATGACCCGGTTCTGCTGGGCTGAGTCCTCTGTCTTCTGGGCCACGTTCTTTGCTTTGAGCACTAGAGCTGCTGCAGCGTTAGCCACAGCCTTAGCTAGCTGCATCAGCATGTCCTGTCAAACACATACAGCAGTTATTCTTACTTAGCACTGACCACTCCTTACTCATTGGTAAAGTAGGGGAGGTTATTAACTAGAACGTGCATTTCCTGAGGAAGATGCATGCAAGAGCTGGAAGCTGTCAGCTTCTATAGCTGTTGCTACAGTTGCAATTTCTCTGATTGTTGTGTCGGGCTCACAGAATCTTTTAGCATGCACATGCTCATGGATACTTTTCCATTCCATTCCAAGAACTTGAGAAAGGTCATGTTTTAATGTTACTGTAGCATCCTCTGTTGGTACAATTGTATTAAAATGTTACACAGTTGTGATGCTGTATAAAATTCCCAAATGTGGCTGCAGTCCAATTTAGCATTGAGGAACAATGGCCCATTGACTTCATCGTGCCATGCCTTGGAAAGATTGGTAACCAATTACAGGCAACTGTAAGTAATAGCTAAAATGTACCTTGTTTTATTTGGGGTAATCTAAACAAGGTACGTACCAAGTTTGTTGAAGATTAGATTTAATATTTGTCAACAGAAGCAAAAAAGTAGGGGAAATCTTAAGGCTTCAAATGGGTGTTAGCTCTATCAGTCCAATCGGTGTCATCACAAGGAACAAACTGCACATTCATTTTGCTGTGCCTCATTGTTCATGAGTTATTAGCCAAAAAGTAAAACACATGCCAGCTCTTACAACAATAATAAAGAATCCCATTCATATATGGGATAGTACATATAGTACATATATAGTACATATAGTCATGGTCAAAAGATTACATACACTTACAAGTAAAGGACATGTACGTACATTGTGAATGCCTTCAGCATTCAAACGAATATAATAATAAAAATAAAGATTGTTCTTCTGTGGTTTTACCACCTGAAAATCCTGCTTCAGGGCAAAAACTTCCTCAGGCGTTATTGTATCTGTTAGGAAGTTGTTTATTATTCGACAACTGTGCCTGTCTACA
>OMLP01016073.1:0-16865 GCA_900302685.1 Spondyliosoma cantharus
TTACAACATATATATATATATATATATATATATATATATGTATATGTACATATATATTCTTCATGATGGAGCGTTAAGAATGAGTTCAGGAGTCTCACAGACTGAGCAAAGAAGCTGCTGGGCTGTCTGGTGGTACGGCAACGGAAACTTCTGTATATCTTATCAGATGTCAGCAGGGTGAACAAACTGTGGCTGGGTGTTGTCTTTTAAGTATCCTTTGGTCTCTGTGCAGACATATCACTTTCTTGATGTCGCTGATGCTCTGTACCAGTGATGTTTTGGGTGGTTTTATTCACACGCTGCGGAACCTTTCTGTTCTGGGCCGAACACAAACCAAGTCAGTTTGTGATGTTTCCAATCAGGAAGCTTTCGATCGCTCAAGATGAGATCTTGAAACCGAAATTTAGCCTTCCTAAGTTTCCTTCCATCCTTCATTTTCTGGGCTTTATTTATCTATTTTTTTTATGCTGATGTGCAATATCAATGACAGGTTCACTGTGAGGTCAATTCTCAGGAAGCTAAAACTGTTCACCTGCTCCACTGATGTAGACAGGGGTGTGTGTTTGCCGCCTTCTTTCTAAAATCAACAATCAAACTCTGATTGCTGCTGTTGAGCAGTAGATTGTTCTCTCTGCACAACTCTGCAAGATTGTTGATTTCCTCCTGATATGAACTCTCATGTTTTTAGTCGAATTTTTCAAAATTAGGTAAGAAAACTAGGATTTGAAAAACGCCTTCACGGGTATAAAAATAAGGGGAAAAAAAACACATTTTCCATCATTAAACTGTGTTTCAGATGCTACTATGTGAAGAAGATTGGGATGAAAAACCCACCACACCCCCCACAGCCACCACAGCCACCACAGCCACCTGCGTCGCCCAAAAGCCACTTGAGATGCAGGAGCGCTCCACACAATCCTGTGTCCTTTATAACAAACCAGATGGGGTCAAAGGCGGACGACTACATGTCAGTGTACCGAAGTAAGCAATCTGAAGCTCTGTAGCTCCTACAAAGCAACAAATAGATACTGTACATCATGATTTAAATACACCCTGTCTGTTGTTTTCAGCCGATTTCCCTGCATGGAAAGTAAGCAAGCGCCAGCCGTGCAAGAAGTATGACAGCTTGAAACGCAACCAAGGATTAGTTATTCCTGATGGTGACATCAAGAAAGGTTATTTTAAAGGTTCAGCCAACTCTACAGTGGTCCGGCAAGTGAAAGAACCAGAACCAATTGAAAGCATAACAAGCTACCGAAGTGCACCTCCAGTGCAGCCCAGGATTCGCAGGGAGAAGCCCAACAGATGTCTGACCACAGAGCCTGCAGTGTCTATGAAGCCAACGGTGACTTCGGATGTAAACAAGAATATGCATGACACAAGCGAGGAATTCTTTGAACAATTTAAGACCATGTCCCTGGAAAACAAATTTTACAGCCAAGGAAAAGCCAAAGACTCCAGTTCACACTACACGGCACAGGAATGCCTGTGCACCAAACTGGTCCTGCCGTCTATGCAAAGGAGTGAGAAAAGCAAGAGGCCCTTTCAGCCAACGGCTACATCAAAGGGGGATTACAAAGCTTGGTGCACGTTCCCATGTTCCCCCTCGGCCCATGAAGAAGAGCTGGACTGGCACAAGAAAGCACTGTCAGTGTGCACACCTAATCTTGCTAAGAGCTCAGCCATAACAAGCCAGAAAACTGCTAGCCTTTCTTCTACACCGAATGAGACTCCAGTCTGTAATTCCTCAGAGAAACCTCAATGTCCTGTTGAGAGTCGAGTATTTTATGGCTTTGAATGCGTCTCCAATGGGGCCGAAGAGTCCAGAAGGTGGACCACCTCTCTGGACAGGGGAGGGGCTTGGCCCGATGATGTCATTTGTCATAAGCTGAATGATTTCTAGCAGGAGCTAAGGTTTCGTCGACACCAGGACAGGCATTACCTCAGGTCGTTTGTAAATTGAGACTAATGTAATGTGACGGTTTGTTGGTAGTGACTGGACTACTTATAATAAAAAGCAACAGTAACGTCCATTATTTGTATTTCTTGTCTTTACCATTTAAACTGCAGTTACTTATGTGTGTTTGACTTAAAGCAGCACTTCTGTATGTATTTCTGGGGAAGAAATTTTAATCAGAATGAATGATGACTTTGCAGTTTGACTGAACAAACTGAATAAAACTGAAGGACTGCACAGTGTCATACTGATTTACTTGTTATTAATGCTGGACCAGTGTTCTCAGAAAACAGCTTGTTTATTCAGTAATGAAAAAGATAAATATTACTCAGCTTGTATTATCTCATTAATATTGTAAATACCAGAGAGCCCAGACATGGACCTCAGTGACTGCAGAGTACCAGGAGAGGTTCCTTCCCCCACATTCACACTTTGCTGTGGTCTCAACCTCAACGTAGACATTTGGGGGATTTTAATGAAACAGAAAACATAAAAAAAAATGTTTTCATCACCCTTCAGGACTTACTGGGGTTGGGGTTGTCCTGCAGGGCGACCACAAACTTCGACCTCTTCCTCAGGCCTTCTAGAAAGGTCACCACCAGGTCGCGAATGTCCTCCGCGTTGTTTGAGGTGAAG
Source organism: Spondyliosoma cantharus (assembly GCA_900302685.1). Taxonomy (NCBI): domain Eukaryota; kingdom Metazoa; phylum Chordata; class Actinopteri; order Spariformes; family Sparidae; genus Spondyliosoma; species Spondyliosoma cantharus. Next base: position 2,594 of record OMLP01016073.1, read on the forward strand.
GTGTACTCCTCTCCTTTGATGGTCGCCAGAGTGAAACTCTGACTCTGCAACTTTCCTCCCCTGAAAGACCAAAAAGTCCTCCAAATTAGACAACTACAGTAAATACATAAATTGCCAGCTCTCTCCACAAAGGCATTTTCTGATATGACTTCCTTCTCATTGTTTGTGTAAGTGCCTTCCACACCAAACCGTACCTTACTTAAGTCGAGGGTAGAAAAAGATCATAGTTTGGCTTAAAGTAATTATTCAATTTCTTTAAAACATGATGTTGAAGGCCCTTTAACCTTAACCAACGTCAAGTCATTTCCTTCTTTGCTCCCGACAGACTGAGTTTTAATTCACACAGCTGTAAGGAGCTTTGACACTTGCTGAAATAACTGTATAAAAGTTGTTTTTCTTGGGAGTTGATTTCAAGATAAAAGAGAGAGACAAAAAGGAGGATGTGCTCAAAGAGGCTGGTTGATCAGTAAAAGTAAAATAATAATAGGAATAGCAATGGAAACAGGCAATAATGGACGGATGGAAACGTGGATGAAGGAATGAAACAAACAGAGAGTGATACCAGTGTAAGACTTTAACTGTTAAGTGATAACACCTGCCTCACCTGCTGCTGGATACTGCAGTGATTTCTGGGAAGGAGAGCTCTAAGAGGACCTGCTCCTGCTCGTCCACAAAATAAACCCCTGTCCAGTTGACGGCAACAATCAGGTCATTTTTAGGCAGACTGGGACCTTAGAGGCAAAAGAAGGAAAACTTTAAACCTGAAAGATTCACCTGGCACCTGATGACTGCTGTTCCAATACAGATAATAGATCTATTTTTGCATCAGGGCCTCACAGAATGTTACTGAAATAACAAATAAACTTGGATGTACATAAAAAAGCTGTTACCATTGATTAAGAATGACCTGTATCTCCTATTTGATACAGACAAGATAACCAATAATTTAACATTTTGGAATTTGTTCCAAAAGAAGTTCCTAACCTGTAGTTCATGCAAACTTGGCTGTAAAACAGGCTCAGATGTAGAGAGCAAAGATTCATTTAAACTGAACGTAAATGAAAGTGACTAATCAAAAAAAACAGCTTGTATCAGCTCCAAGGTTTGGATCACTTGCTCAGGTATAAAAGATGTTGTAGATGCTCACCTGAGAACTTGAAGGCTTCGTAAAAACGAGAGAAGAGAAGAGGCCACTTGTGGCGAGCGAAGTCCACCACTTCCTCCTTCACCTTCTGGGTGTCAAACCTCTTCTGGGTGTAGATCCCCTGCAGATGGTGTTTCCTACTGTCAGTGTCTATGCAGATACAAATTGTTCTCTTTTTTTCACCACAACTGCCCTGAGGATTCAAAGCTAATCAAAACTTGTTCAGATCATTAGCATACCATCAGAATTCTGGACCAACTGACGACCCACTTTCTAACTGACTAAAAACACCCCTCTACATAAATTATTTGGAAGGACATTAAAAAACATTCATCCCAAGAATGAGCACCTTTTTGTGTGCCGCCATGATGAAATGAGCCCATTTCTCCACCGTCCTGGAGGTGCTGATCTCTCTGTCGGGGATGTAGGAGGGGATGAGGCTCAGCAGGCGCTCCAGGAGGATCTCTGAACCGTAGTCGACGTAATACTGCTGAGATGCCAGTTCTGCCAGGTCATCCTGAGGACACAGAGATAAATACTGTAAGTGTTTCTGGACTTGTGTTCTTCCAATAAAAGGGGAAGAAAAATAAGTTCTATATTCCTTAAATTTCAAACTATTCCTTTAAACTAAAGAGCCAAAGTAAGAAAAACGCACCCTGTCACAGCGGTATTCTCCGAACTTGACTCCCCTGACGGTTTGCTGGTAGATGAGGTTGGTGGCGACCTGGTCCTCAGCAGGGGAGTGCCACGGTGTGAAGATCTCCTTCCTGAAGAACAGCCTCCAGGGAGCGTTCCTCTCCTGAGCTCCCTGCTCCTTCGCGTACTGCTCGCACTGTGAAACAGCGTCCATCACATGATCGTTCCCGCTGCCTAAAGAGGAGACCTGCAGGAGGAGATGCATTTATGGCTACTTCTGTTACTACGATGACTGCAACTTTCCCCCTCAGCAGATGAGCTCTGCACAAACATCCAGGTCATGTAACAACGACGACAACAACAAAAAAATACACAGTGACAATGATGGTCCTGACGTGTGTGCGGTACATGCTACTGTGTGCGTACCTTGTCGAACAGAGCGATATAGAGTGAGAAGCCGAATCGGTCACGCAGGTTGACTTTATCAGACAATGCACTGCAGAGCTCCTTGGCTGTGGTGGCCGAGTCCGTCAGCAGTGTTTTGGTTGTGCCGTCCATGAACGTCACCGGCAGCATGATCGGCTTCTTCGACTTGGTGGCCTGGATATAAATTTCAGGGCATTAGTCAGTTGGTTTTCTAAGGTTTCTTGCTGTAGAACTACATTTGACGGTGTTACTAACAGATCATCACTGCCTTCTGCTCACTGTCAAATCAGCTGTTTCTGGGCACCGAATGTTTTTAAAATTTCAGGTGAGAAAGACCGAAAATGTAGTGCAGTGTGTGTTTGTGTTTGTTTGTGTGTGTGTGTGTGTACCTGCAGCTCCAGCCAGGACGGAGGTTGTGTTCTCGTCCCGTTGACAAATGTCCGTCTCAGTCTCTCTTCACAGTACGGAGCGTAGCCCGGTGGTCCGCTGCTGATGAAGTTCCTCAGATACTGAAAGTAAACCAAACAGATTTAAGTTCCACGTGTTCAAAAAGTAAACAACAACAAAAAACCTACAAAGTACTTTAATAGCAAGTGACAATTCATGATCAGGTTTTATACAAATGTACACATCTCTTTCACGAAAAATCAAAAACTCCTTAAACTCATCCTGCTGTCGATAAATGTAGACGAACAAAACAACCAACCAATTTTGAGACTTCCTTGTGAACTTTAAGCTTCAAGCCAAGACTTCTTCCTTCTGTGTATTTAAAACAAACAGAAGTCTTGATGTTCTGACCTTGACGAACTTGTCTGAAGGAGCGAAGCAGCCGACACACAGAGAGATGAGGATCCAGCCCCGAGCGTGAGAACTCTTAGACGGGTTCTGACTCAGCTGCTTACAGATCTGACAGTAGATCTCATCCCTAACACACACACACACACACACACAGATCACACAGGTTAGATTAGCACTATCCTTAGCTCACATGTGTGTGTGTGTTTATGTGTGTACCTCAGTGCTGGTCTCAGGATCCCGTTGCCGATGATGAAGTGAAGTTTCTCCAGGTTGGATGTGGGCCGGTCCTCCAGCATGCTGTTGCCGTGGAGACTGTACTCACCATCGTTAAGGCGTTTGGTGACCTGAAACGCATCACACAGTAACTTCTCTAGTTCTGCATTATGGAACTATCAGAGAGGCAGCCAGCATTTATAAGCCCCGTCTGTCTCTCACCTCCTCAGTGATCTTGGATTTCTTCTTCAGGGTGAGGGACACCAGCTTGTGTCGGACGCTGTTCTTCTTGATGCTGTCTGAGTGAGGCGTCTGCAGGCAGTGCAGGAAGGAAACAGCTCAAAGACTAATCAGGGATGTAAAATAATCTTGCCGTACAGAAACTGGTCCTCCAGTAAATTTGCTCAGACTATATAAATCTCAACCCTCCCAACCGTTCTCTTCCTTACCTCCCCCTCCCCCTGCAGCGCCTGCAGTTCTCTCTTGTAGGTCTTCTTTCCCAGCGTCTCGTAGATTTTGGTCATGACGGGGATCTTTTCGCTTCCGTCGCTGATGGCTGTGTGGTACTTAGGCTCTGGCAGATCTCCCATGAACCTCAGCACTGTGATCCACACCGCCAGAGCAGCCTTGACCGGAGCACAAAATAAATATCCATCAGGGCGTCTTCAAGTAGCAGACACTTACATTTAATGCTTTTTAAGCCCTTCTAAAAATATTTTTAAACCAGCCACACATGAGCAACTTGTCAAACTGTGGTCAGATGTCAAAGGTGGCCTACCAGCTGGTCTCCCTCGTCGTCGTGGAACAGCAGAGGCTGTTTGAGAGGCCGTCGGACGTACGTGTGAGTGGTGGTGCCCTGGAAGTAGGTGGCAGCAAACTTGGCAAACTTGTACTCTGATAAATCCTCCTCGTCATCGTCCTCAGGCAGAGGAAGAGCCTCGTCCAGATCCTCCTCCTCCAGCTCCTGATGGGTCCGCTCAAGGTCCTGCAAAGGAGACAGGATGGGAAACCTTCACACTGCATCACTTTCTAATAACTGACATTTATTTTTTCCTCCTTCTGGTCATGCCTACGCATTGACTCTGTGACCCACTGCATCGAGTTACTTTGATTTGCCCTTTTAAAAAACATTATACATATAACATTTTAATGGAGGATAACTGGATAAATGTCGACTGGCAGCTGTAAACTGGATAAATAAAACTGGACACGTTAGAGTCTCACATTATATCAAAATTGCAAAAACAAAACAAAACAAAAATAAACCCCTCACTGTAGAACGAGAGCTTGTAACCAAAAGTGGCGTATTTGTGGCTCTATCATTCAAGAGAAGATTGTTTGTTTAATCCTTTTCTTTTTCAGCTCACCTCAAAGCCAGCGGGGGCTTGTCCCTCCTGGCCTGGCAAAGAGCCCGTCGTCCCCAGGAAGCCAAACATCTTGTCCACCATGTCGGAGTCGTTGACGGGCTCCAGGCGGGCCTTCTCCATCTGATCCACCAACTCCTTCTTCCTGCGAACCTCCTCCTTCTCCTTCTTCTCACGCTCAGCGTCCTCTTTCGCCAGCTGGGCCAGACGCTCCTAGAAAATCAAAATCCCTCAGCGGCAGAACAGGAGGAGGGATAACAAACATCAGTCTGGTGGAATCACTGGGTGGAGGACTGAAAAGTATATGTATATAAAATATATATAAAGATGTATTTATACAGTATAGATAGAGAAGAAAAAACAGGAAACAAAAGCATACAAAAAAATTAAATCAAAGAAATTCAAGATCATTTCTACTTGATTTAGAGATTACAGTTTGTTTTAATATGACGAATAAACTGAGTTTGTTGAATTCCCACCTGGTGTTTGCGTTCGGCCTCGGCCTTCGCTCTCTTTGCAGACATCTGATTTCTCAGTTTGGCTTCTTCAGCCAGGCGCATCTTCTCAGCCTCCAGCCGCCTGCGGTACTGAAAGAATAGAAAAGCATTAAAGTACCTCAAAATTGCACAAAAGCACAGTTCTTGGTGTGTATGTGTGTGTCTCTACCTCTCCTTTCAGCCTCTTGTACAGCCGGCGAGCGATCATTCCTCTGGTGTAGGCCTGGACGGTGATGACGGCCCACAGTCGGTGCCTGAACGCTCGGCGCACCAAGAAGCCCCGACAGCGACCCTGGAAGCAGGTGATTCGCTGACGGGCCACATGATACGACGCACACAACTTCCTGGACCGAACCAGAGCCTGAAGGCGAGAGAAGCCTGCTCGCATCTGACGGGACACGGAAAAATAATATACGTCAAAAGAAGATTATTAAACCTTTTATGATGATAACTTGGTTGTTGGATGAATTACAATCATGCTGATATAAAGGCAAATGTTTGACTTTGACCTGAATGTTCATCTGCACTTTTGTTTTAACTTTTCTATAAATTAATTTGTTGTGTATTTGTCAAATTAACCAGGTTCCTTACAGCTCCGTAGTTCTTCCTACACTGATACCCTCTCCACGTCTTCTGGATCAACACAGCTGACTTCCTCATCTTCAGGAAGTTCGATCTGATGACAGGAATTAAAATATATTAGAAAAAAAAACTTGTCTGGTTGAACATTTCAATTTTCCTGAATCTGAAATCAGATTTTTAAGGCCTACCTATCCTTGAAACCTCGAACCACCTTCTGGATGAGGATGACCTTGTCCGTGATGGCCTTGTCTCTCTCGATCTCCAGCAGCATGTCGTGGTGATCCTACGCAGCAAAACAAAATGCACACACAAAGCTCTGCTTGATTCCTTTGAGACTCTAATCAACTTCAAGTCTGCAGCCAGCAGCCAAGCTATTACGCTCACAATAACAATATTAAATCTCACGATATCTCAAGATATTTCTGCTTGGAAATGTTAGAAGGTATAAAGTTTGCCAAAATCATGAGCTTAGGATTTTAGCATGATAATATTTTGTCAACACAGAGAACAGCTGAGCAGTCAGGGGATCACCAAAGTCATTTACACCTTTGGAAACAACTAAAGTCTGTCCAAAATATCATAATAAATCAATCTATCCAATAGGTGACGAGATGTTTTAGTGGACTGACCGACAGCTTGGCCAGCATGTGATTATCTATCTGCCTTCAAACACGTCCCAAGTGAACTTTGTTGACACAGTGAACACAGATTTAATGGGGCAGCTTTCCAGTTTGCTAACGTGAGACATGAAAGAACACAAATGCCTTAAACTTCTTCTTCTATCTCTTCGTCCTGTGATCTGTCCATCCGTCCTGTCAGGGAAGTGTGGGTGCTGGCCTGCCGTCACCCCCCTGCACGTTTTAACTTCCCGTTTAGCTTCCTGTCCAGCCGAGCAGAGAGGCCTGATGGAGACCAGCCTGAAATCATTAACTACAGCTACATTTATAAAAGGCAGTACTCCATCGCTCTGATAGATGTTTCCTACCCGACAGAGAGACCGACTCTGCTTTTAACTACAAAACCGACAGCCAGCGCTGATTGACGGCTCTGTTTCAGCTTTCAGATCTGAGCTCAACTAAACATTTTGCAAACTGCTGAGAAAAATAATAGAATAATACCAGATGTTGTCCATCACTCAATCAGAACATAAACAAACCATCTGTGGAAAGACAAAGTTTCAACACACTGTGAAAACAAACAGCTGAGACTCAACTGTCATCAGCTGATATTTTCACTGAACCTCTGGGGGAGAGAAGTGACAGTGTTGCCATGGCAACCAGCTAACGGATGTGCCTTACCAGTGACCTTTGACCTCTGGACAATATCTGTCCTCACTGGGCAGGAAACCAAAACACACACACATACACATACACATACACACAACTACTGTATACACACCCAGACACAAAACACACACACACACACACACACACACACAACTGAAGGGAAATTAACACCTTTAGTTATTGTCTCTTCGTTTGAGTCTCTCTTGTGCGCATGCACACACACACACACACACACACACACTTGGAAAACAAAACACAGTCTTTTCTTTCCGTCAGCAGACATGTGAACTGGAAACAATCACAGCAGCGCCTCACTACTGGGCTGAACTAGTTCATTAACAGTCATCTGCAGCTGAGGCGTCTGATAACAATGTGCTCTTCTGTGTAATGTGTTGAACAGCAACTGTGTGACGCAATCATGTCAACATAGAGAAGAGTCTCTGAGAAATGTTCACAGCACCATGTTGAATCATGACACTGAGAATTCAGGCTCTTCTGGGGTCAGAGGGGATATTAGAAGTGTATCAAGTGAAGGTCTGATTTGTATTTTCTTGTAAAGAAACATAATGTAATAAATCTCCTCTAGTGAAGCTAATCTATAAAGCAGAATGATATTCATGAAAGCTAAACGATGTGATGAAATAAACATTTTCACCAACCGGCACCCAAATACTGATGTTTCCTCTTTTTGTTCAACGCATCACTACAATTGAACAGACTGGCCCTTTAATGCAGGAGTACCTTGAGGAAGATCTTGGTCTTTCCCATCTGCCAGTCATCGTCTCTGCCGAGCACGGCCTCAGCAATCCTCTGACAGGTTCCCCTCAGGTCCTCCTGATGGGAGAAAGAGAGAAATATTAATGTCACATCTTCGTCTCGCAGACATGACTCCCTGTTTTCCCTCCAACATCATGGAGGATCTTTCACTCCCTTCTTTTTTTACTGGATGGAAACAACCCTGTGATTAAACGTCTTTATTGATTGGTCAGCTGATCTGACGGGATGCTGTTGTTACACCACTACAGGACGCCCAAACAGAGAGAGAGGGAGGAAACCATAACATGCAGGAGTCCAAGGACAACAGAGTGCTGATGGATTGTGGGAAAAACTGCATGCTGACCAAACAAAGTGTCACAAGTTTGGTGTTGTCTGATTGGTTCCAGTCGTTAACACACTAACAAAGCACTTTTTAGGGCTGACTAACTTTCAAAGACTCACTTTAAACTTGAAGAAACGTGTTAGCTTAGCGACATTTAAGCTAAAAACAACCCATAATGCAACACCTGTAGTTCCACTCTACCTGTTTGTAGGCTGGTTTGACTCCAGGCATGAGCACCCGGTAGCGATCGACGAACTCCACGAAGGTGTAGCGGATTGGATATCCTGCACGGCGGATCCGAATGGTCTCCATCATACCAGAGTACCTCAGCTGACGCACACAAAGCTCCCTGTCAAACAGCTGCAGACACAAACACAACAGCTGTCACTCAAGTTTCTGGTTCAGGTGCTCATTACATCCTCCAAAGTCAGGTGATACCTCAGGTATTCAAAATGGAGTGTGATCACTCGCTGAAGCAATCTTTAAAAACAGGGTTTTGGGATTAAATTAAATGTTAAAACTTTAAAGGGGTCAGAAATCTGAACCTGTGGGTGAAAGTTTCTTTACATTCAGTTTTTGTTAAGTTTAATCTTCCACACATCTTAGAACTGACCAGAGCTCCTCCTAAATACGTTAATGAGAATGATCGACAGTCTCCGGGTTTTGTTTCAATACCTCCTCACATGAACTTTGTAGTTTGTATTATTAGTATCGCACAATGTTCACAGAAGTTATTGTTTGTGGTACATTTGTCTTCAGTTCAAAACTATTTGATGAATCAAAGAGAAAAAGCCTGAAAGGACCAGTATTTATCCCCAAGGTTTCATTTTTAATGGAGGAAGATTTTACTGTTAGTTTATATGGATTTGTTTTTCTTCTTAGAGATATTACAAAATCACTTAATTCCCCAAGAAATTCCCTAAAAATAAAACGTTCATGTTCATCTTGTACTTGAAAAGATAGAAATGTGTCCATCTATCTGCAGGATTTAGCAAAACAACAGAAACAACAGAAAGTGTGGAGAGAAATAATTTCAACAGCTTCAACAAAAATGTCGGTCAGATTAAATTGATCCTTTTTGGAGCCCTTCATGTTCCCGTAAGTGAGCTTCAACTCGACTATCAAACCAAGTAGCTTAACTCTCTGTTGCACTGCTTGTCAATCAAATCTCTAAAAAGGAAACTCATTGGATGTAAGTGGCGGTCAGAAACTCACCATGGGCTTCTTGAATTCGTTGGGTTTGATGCAGCGGACGAAGAACGGCTGACAGACGCTCAGAGTTCTCATCAGCAGCTCCAGAGATCTCTTAAACTGACTGCTCAGAGTGGGCGACCGCTTCCTGGTCTCTGCGCCCTGAACACACACACACACACACACATTGTGAGACAACATAGAAAGTGTCAGGGTCAGAAACAATGAGAACTCTTTTCTCTCTTCCTGAGCTCTCACACTAACCTTTTTCCTCTTTCTCTGTCTCTGGATATAAAAAGTCTGTGTGTGGCTGACGGTGCAGGTTCACAGATAAATGTTTAAAAAGTGTCGACAGAGCAGCAAACGTCACGAGGAAGAAGCTGCAATCACTCAAAATGAGTTGAGGATATTTTGGTGCATATATGCTTGTGACAGGATATTCAATTCAAGTCAAATTAAATGTGTCTAAAAACTAAAATAGCCCAACATTTCTCACTATCTTTGAGTAATGTATTTAGTTATTCACCAACAAGTGTTGCAGTTTGCAGTTTCAAGCTTGTGAGATTTGAAAGATTGTTTCTTTTCTTTATCATTAATTTTAACAAACTGAATATCTTTAGACTTTGAAGTATTGGTCTAGTTTATCAAGCAACCTGAACACATCTCTGTGGCTTTGTGAGGTCAAATCAAAAGGTTAAAGGCTTTTATCACAATGAACTGACCTTCTGTAAACAAAACAACTGATCGATTAACCGAGAACATAATAAGCGGCCTTAACTTAAATACCACTAATTTAACAATATTGTCCAAAACGAACAGCACACATACATCACAGTAGTGCCAGAATCTGATTTAATAGATTAAATGTTTTAGAAAAATGCATTTGATTTGTTGGAAACGTGCTCATCTTACCAGGAGCTCACGAGATGACGTCACCTGTTTGACGCAGGGCTTTACGCTCAGCGAGCTAACGTTAGCTAACGTTAGCTTCGTGCGTCATCAAAGCTGCCTTATTTCCACCATGTTTGTCTGTATTTAACACATGAAGCAACACGTAACAAGAATTCCGTTTTAAAGATTTGTTAACTTTTGTGCTGAAGCGATTTACTGACTAACAGCAGCTCTATGAGACGACCAAGCTAGTTCGCTAGTTAGCTTAATCTCAGAGACGCTCCACTTCAAGTTGAAGGTGCTGGTGTTACACCGTATTCTGTTATCGGTAAAGTCTGTGACCTGATTAACTTAAACTGACCCCAACCTGCCCAACCTCAACCTGACCCCAAGGGGATTTTGTCAAGAATCGTATTTATTATCAAGTGTTGATTTTCAAATTGTAGCTTCAACTGTAACAGGATTTTTGCATGTGGCTAGCTAGCGAGCTAACGTACATCGCAGCACACAAACATCAAGTCAAAAGCGTCGCTAATCTGAGGCATTCAGGTGAAGTTAGCAAACATATGTCATAGAATGAACCCCTGAACCACGTAGCGAGTTTGAATAAACAGCACTTCTGTCGTTCTTATTTTGAAAACCTTCACCGGAAATGATTGTATATCATTGCGTCTGTTCACTGATGGAGGTGGCGCTTTACTGCCCCCCAGTGGTCACAGTAGGAACTACAGCACTGCAATCAATTAATGGTGATCGTGATTAACATGAATGTGTAACTACAACAAATGTCATTAGAAACGTCATTATTAGTAAAAGATGTCGTATAAAAAGGTTGTTTTAAATACTCTTTTCTGATGTGGAGATTTTATAAAATGAAACATGGCCTTCTTGTCCTCTCCTGACACGTCTGATATGTTTTAATCACCCGGTTGTATGCAAATGAAACAAACAAACAAAATAAATAAATTAAATATGGCAATCTACATGTGTGAAAGTGAAGCTGACTGTTGACATGATTCCCTGTGGAATTACGAGTATTCACTGCCCTCTTGTGGTCACAATGAGGAACTACACCAATCTGATTCGTCAAGTTCATGACATTACAACACTGTAAAATAACTTCCGGTAAGTGCTTTCAAAAATAAATCCGTGATCGTACTATCACAAATGATTTTTTTGTCATATTCTGCATGTTTCGTTGTCTTAACAAGCCGTAGCAGGGAGCAGCCTAGAACCAGTTGTTGGAAACTTCACAAACATTGATGGTTTCTTTGGAAAAACTGACCAAGCTAGCTAATATCTCAGTGTCAGCTAAGCTATTTGTATTCACTTCCTAATATCATATATTTCGTGAGCTAGAGATACATTTGTCAATCATTACTCAGTAGTGTTAAAATAAAATCATGCGACTCAAATCAGGCGATATATTCATAAATAACAGCTGCATAGTTGATCAGTTATGATAAAGATGAAACACTGCTAATAAGTCACTTGCGTTTTAGACTCTAGCTAGTTGTGCTAACGTTAGCTTCACATAATAACAGCCAGGACCGGCTGGTTTACTACTGTGGACATTTAACGTCTCACCTGTAGATTTTTGAGACTTATAACGTGATAAATTAAGATTCAGACTCTTTTCATCAGCTGTCTTTAAGTCAATTTCGGAGCTGAAGTTTCCTGCTAGCTAAAGTTAGCTTCTTGTCGGGCCGCGATGAGGCGGTGACATAGATTGTTTATACCGAAAGATGACCACTGTGTGTGTGTTTTTTTGTTTCTTTTACCCAAAAGATTAACATTAAAACTAATCTTTCAAACATTAAAAATGATTAAGAGTGGTGTGTTTTTAGACACCATGTTTAGTCCCATCAGGGATAACAAGACCATATCATCGCTGTTACATAAATACCGAAGCTTTGAGCTTGGTCATGGATTTATTTTGAAAGCGCTGACCGGAAGTATCACCATTGTTCATGCTCACGTTATAATTTCTAACTTGACTTATCAACTTGGTGTAGGTCCTCGCTGTGACCACCAGAGGGCAGCAAACACTCACGATTCTCCACAGTGAGGTCAGTTGATCTCTACACCAGAAGACTGATGACATGGCATTTACATACTCATTCTTCTGGTGGTGTATTATACATAATTATCACACGTATTTATATTATTGATTAATTTCTGTTATGTTCAGGTAGTCTTTAAAAGTCACTTACACTTTGTGATTAAATAAAAAAAGAGTCTTAAATCTGTTTTCAATTTAATCTGATCCTGACATGATGAAACAAAAGCAACAAAAGAGAAATCTTTTCCAGTGCATGTCTGAAGTCAGACTAAGAGACTGATGCTCCAACAATTTCCATTGTTTTAGTAAAATTTAAAAAAAGGATTCAGGGTTTCACAAAGCCAAAAACAAGATGTTCTGTTCTAATTCGAAGGAATTCGAGGAAGAAGAAGAGATGAAGAGTGTCTGGGATGTAAGCTTTTTATTTTTACCTTAGGAAGAGTTCTGGCAGGGAGACCTACTGAACTACCAGGAGAGTAACCACACAGAAACTGGCAAGAAGCAGCACACACACATGCAGAGACCACAAACACAGACACAGAGGGAAGACAGAGCAGACGGTAATGTTAAAAATATAAAGCTCTGAAAAACATGCAGAAGAAGAAAAGCTTGAACAGGTGGAGGCTCCTGAGTCACAAAAAGTTTCTGTCTGAATTAATCATGTGAGCCAAAATTGAACTGAACATGAACTATGGCTGTAGATGTGTGTGTGTGTGTGTGTGTGTGTGTGTGTGTGTGTGTGACCGTTACCATGGCGACGTCAGCCTGGAAGATTTGTTTGATGAACTTGTTCTTGGAGGAGTGAACCAGCTGAATGATGTCACCGTACAAAGTGTCTCTGTTCTTCTCCAGGAAGCCTGCAAGGACACACACACACACACACACACACACACACACACACACACACACAGAAGGAAACACATTAATCACCTTCGACGTGTTCATTCGGTCTGTTTCTGGTGTGTGAAGCGACTCTGACCTCTTGTTTCGTAGTAAACGACTCCGGCGAAGTGTTGGATGCCGAACTGAGTCTCGTGGTTGTTCTTTGGCGGGATGTAGTTTGTGTTGACTTTGTGCTGAAAGTTCAGCTTGTTCAGCATGGTGGTGTCTGTGCCCTGAAGGACGAAACGACAAGAAAATGGATTCCACTTCCACTTGTTTTCAGCAGGAACTAACTATGAACACCGCCTGCCTGCTCGCTCACTAACCAGGTGGAGGTGGTGGATGATGATGGGTGCTCAGTTTCAGACCTCACCATCAGAGTGTGTGTGTGTGTGTGTGTGTGTGTGTGTACCTTGGGGAACTTGCTCTCTTCGTCGATGAGCGAGATGATGTTCATGGGTTTGATGGCGATCATGTCCAGAGCGTCCTGGTTGTCGGTGAACTCGATGTGCTGCCAGTTGATGTGCTCCAGGTTGTACTCCTCCTGCTCCAGCTTGAAGACGTGACGCACGAAGAACTGCTGCAGGTTCTCGTTGGCGAAGTTGATGCACAGCTGCTCGAAGCTGCAGGAGGGAGGGGGTATATTATCTACAGCCGCGTGCGCCCACGAGGCTGAGCAGCTACAGGGAAGAGCTCAACCTGTGTGTGAGTTTGTGTGTGTGTGTGTGTGTGTGTGTGTGTGTGTTGTACCTGTTCACAGTGAAGTTCTCAAAGCCGAAGATGTCCAGCAGTCCGATGGAGCGTCTGAGAGCTTTGGGGTGTGAGGTAGCAGGCTTGTAAATGGCGGCGTTGATCTTCTCCACGATCCACACGAACAAGCGGCCATAAATTCCCTGCACACACACACACACACACACACACACACGTTAGGCCTCGAGGATGTGCTTTGGGGAGTAACACTGAATGTAAATAACTCAGTTTGAGGAAGTTTAATCTGAGATGCTTCAGAGAAGTGTAGCTGTACCTTGACGAAGGCGTCCCGGACATCCAGAGCTTGTTCCATGCTGAGCGGCGTGGAGACGGTCTCTCCTCTCGTGATCAGAGTGCGACTGGTCAGACAGTTCATCAGATCTTTGCCGTCCACCTGAACACACACACACACACACACACACACACACACACACACACACACACACACACA
>OMLP01016074.1:0-17312 GCA_900302685.1 Spondyliosoma cantharus
ATGAGGGAGCACAGTGTGCAGACAGCACCTGCTGCATTCTGAAAGGCTGCTGTCGCCGCCTCTATCCCATAACCCCCTTCTTCCTGTCAACACCACAGAGGAACGCAGCCACACGCGGCAGCAGGTGACACTTCCATGGTTCATCACAATACCGCACGTATGCAGCCACACACACACGCGTTAACAGTGTTGATTTTTGAGTGTATGCGGATGTGCTTGTCATCATCATGCGTATTACAAACTCAACAAGAATGTCCTTGAAGATGTGTCTGTTTTTCGCTCACGAGGACTTCGAAACTTCTTTGTGAGCTGGTGCGCGTCAGCTTTACCGTGACATCATCTTACTGGTGCCATTAAAAATGACATCAGCATCATCCCTCCGTTTTCAAAGATGCTGTCCTTGACTTCCCCGTGTCTTTGCTTCACGTGCTCTGGAGCGAGCAACAGACTAAATCCCTGATGGATTGGTGACATACCACCATGTGTCTGCTTTGACTGTCTGACGCATGGTTGCTGAAAGTACTTCTGGAGAGTGTGTCATATGCATGTGTGGCGTACAGTAAAGAGGTTCCAGAGACGCAGTGTATAAATTGTAGGGGCCTTAAGTGGCAACAACTTAGACAGAAATCTCTAGACAGGCACTTGAGATGCTCTTCTGTTTCCACGCTGCATTAGTGATGCCAGTAGACTACCAGCGACTGCAGCATGTGTGTCTAACATATCTTATGCCTGCATGCGCGCACACAGACACTCAGCAAGACAGGGCCTAATGCAGCCTTCAATAACAAAATCCATGAGGGAATAACAGATATTGAGGCATTATTGTAATGATCTCAGATTTACAGCTAGCCAGCAAAAACACTGGCCCTGAAACAATCGATTTCTTTGAAAAGATATAAAAATAGGCAACCTCAAAACGGGTTGATTTTATTTAGTCATGCTTCATGCAAAGCCGATTTAGATAACAAAAACAGGAGTTAAGCGCAGAGAATAGATAACTGGTTGGTTTTTGATCTCATTACCCAACCGTGCTAAGATGCAATTATCCCTGCAGGGGATGTAGCAGCAATAATGTTAATAATAGGTTGCAGCAAAGAAGATGTGGAAACATCTGGTTTGGTCTTTATTTATACTTATATTTTTTCTTTGCAATGTAGAGGATTATTTTGTTTTATCTGAGGTGACATCATAGCTCAATGGATGTCTGTTGGTGTATTTTATCGTACCTTATCTTTCAGCAATCTCAGATTAAATGTTATGCGTTCCATACTGTATGTGTTGTTTACAAAATCAGTCCATTGTGTCAGTGTGGGAGGCTCTTTGAGAAGCCAGTGCCTTGTTATTCCCTTCTTGCTTGCTACCATGAGAATTTTGAGTACATATTTGTCTCTGATACCATAGCTTCACAGGTATGTTTCTGCGCTGACAATATTGAACGCTTAAAAATGTCCATGCAGATGTGTCGGTGTAGTCTACTATAGTGTGTGCTACCAACTTTACCTTATTCGTGGAACAGTTAAGGGACAAGAAAAATGCAGTCAGATGTCTTTTCGCTAAACCAATTGATTCTTGTAAAATGGAGAGGAGAACCTGCTGTCAGTGTGCAAATATGCAGGACAATTATTCCAGATCCCATAAATGTTGACAGTGACATGAAACATGCCTGTATATACAATAAATCCAAATGGGCCAGTTATCCTGTCAGCTCTGCATAAACACACAAACACACACACACACACACACACACACACACACACACACTACACACACAAAGCTGTCCAAAGCTGACAAGCTCAGCAGGACAGGGCCTTCTTCCTCTTCATCATTTATTCACCAACACAGCACACTGTGGCCGGCACATCCTATAGAGCAAACATTTATTCTCAGCATTCTTCAATTTCCCCCACAAAGCTCTTTTCAAGCTCGGCTCGGCCTTTTTCACTACACAACCGCGCCGGCCATATTGGTTCCATGAGCCAATTTCGGCTGCTAGCATATTGTGATCCGGTCAGATAGTGCTGAGAGGAGATATTAATGAAACTCAATACGTGCATGCCTGGACAGTATTGTGTATGAATGGACCAGTCATTCATTTTGTATGAACGAACGGACAGTCGTCCCCTGAAGGTCTTCATTTGTCAGCTACAGACAAAGTGAACCATTTTGGAGGAATGATACCAACTACTAAATAAATTATGAATGAAATGATCAGTTCAATTGCTTTTTTACTACAATTAAATTAAATTATGTTGGCAATTTATGTTGCCAACCCTTGCAACTTCACATATAAACCAATCTAATGCTCTCTTTATGCAAATTCAATGGCTAGATCTCATAGAAATTTCATTTAATTTTGGCATTACCTCCATACATGTATATATGCACTGTATACGTCTGTCTGTCTTTCTGTCTTGCTGTTTCTCCATGTCTAAACTGCAATGTGTCAGTTTTCAGTCAACAAATGTTTTGTCGCCAGCACGAGGCACACACAAAATTTGAGCAATCACTTTGAGCAGAAACACATTAAAACTGTTTTCCGCTGAGAAATTGTGCTCGCTCTTTTCTTTTCACTTTCCAAACCAATTCCGTGGTGAATTGCCCCTTCGCGCCTGCGTCCCGCGAGTTTTGCACGCTAATGGTATTCATGCCTGTGTGCCTGCTAGATAGTTTCCCCGATGTAAATGGAATTAAAGCAATGGCCACATCATTAGCGTGCCACTGAAGTTAATAAGTAATGGTGGGGGCATCTTCATGGCCCATTGGCACCGCGGTGAACGGGAGAAAGGATGGAGGCGGTATCGAGTTTGTTGATTTCCCTCATGTGTTTCTGCATCTGCCTCGAAATATTGTGAACCAGGAAAAAAAATGATGCAATTTTGTGGAATGACATCGACATGTTTAATTAGGATCACCATGACAACCTTTTTCAGAGCCACTGTGCTACATCTAATGTTTGTGCATCAGGGGACAGATGCTGTTTATGTGAAGGAAAACTTTAGTAGATTATGAATGATTAAAACAACTGATGTAGGGCAACAAAGAGCTTCAATTGCACATGTCTAAATGTATATTTATGTATTAGTTTTTCTATGCATGTCAATGGGAGTTACAAAATGAAATTTACAATACCCTCATGATATGAAATATGAATTATTTAACAATAAATGATATGTATGTGGTGTTGTTTTTTGCTCCAAATGACTGACCTCTTTTCTGCCATACGCCAGTGTTGTTATTTTTTTGTTCTGGATAAAGCTCTCAACATCTGAGACTAAATACACACCTGGGGGCGTTTTTGCAAGAGGAGATATATATATATACCGTAAAAAAAAAAAGCCATTATGTTTCAACAACTGCTCAAACCACTGGGCAAGTACGTGGGAAGGCAGTAAAATATGAGAAACACGCAATATAATTCAGTTCCACACAGCAATGCCGGAAGAGTAATGACCAAATGTACAGCTTCTATTGTATTATCAATATCAGTTGAGATGCCTCGTAAATCAGAAGGCTGAGCAATGTAATGAAAACATAAGAAACAGCCACAGTATCGTATGTGCTGTTAAAGAAAGCAAAACTCTACAACATATGAAAAAAGGAAAATGTGCGCATTTTTATTCGGTGGCAAAAAGTCGGGCTATTTGTGGCCTGTGCTGTTGCTAACTGCCCTCCTCTCTCTGGTCCCGTGAGAAAAAACGATCATCTCTCATTTCATGAAAGTCAAAGCCGGAGACAAAATGGAAAACACTGTTTGCAGGAAACTGGGAGCCAGGTGTGACTCACAGATTGACAGTCACGGGAGATGCTCCGGAGCAACATGAGTAAGATCGTGAAATGTAGCGCCTTGGCCCGCAGGGGTTTTTATGAGCTCTGCGTCACTCACCCGCACAGTGCCTGTCCACCCCTGAGGGGGGGAAAGCAGGAAGCTTCTTACCCGCAGCTTTCAATTTCCCTGCCAGGCTACAGCGATGACATTGTCCCCAAACTTGATTCCCAGTGCTCTCCCTGCTAACCTCTGAACTCGAACCACTCGCTTATGCACAAAGGTCACAAAGTTCTTTCAGAGGAGGGATGACGCTGCAGACTTTTTCGCTCACAGCTCGTCTGAAAACTTTTGCTGCCTAAGTCACTATGTACCAGGCTGGGCATGTGTGGCAGAGCACGGAGGTTTGGAAGATTAGTCATTTGAGTTACAGGAGGATATAAGAGGCTGAGGGCTGCAGCCGTTCTGAATTCTCGAAAATAGAGTTTTAAGGTGAAAGACTTGAGCTGGTCGGGTCATTAGAGCCGTCCACACTGCCACTTCCTCCCCTGACCGTTCGGCCATCCTCAAGTATGTCTCTGTCAGTTGAAAGCAGTTGTCAGCTTTAAGTGCACACACCTTAGTTGTGATTTTAATAAAAGAATCCGGCGACCAATTTGTGTGTTCTGCCAAGGAATGTCAATGAGAAAAATTAATCGCTAATTTAACTGATTGAAAATGTATTAACCGACGATCAGAGATGAGCATGAACATGCAACAGTAGCTTACAAATGACAAATACCTGCTCATCAATTATGTGAAAATAAAATACAAAGCTGCTGTTGTGCCCTCATCATGAAACAAAGGCTTGAGAACCTCAAGGTATTTCCTAATCTCTGAGACACTCAAAAGTAAAGTTACATAGAAAGTAAAAGCGAAAGTAGAAAACTGTTCACTTCTTAGGACAGCTTGCATTCTAAGGATACTGTAGAGAGAGGCCAGGACAGTATTGGCGACATGATTACTTTGGATAATTCGTGTGTACCAAACCAATCAAGAGGGTCTTGTGGTGCATCATTAAAATTACCATCCAGTAGCAATTATTCATATTCATAGACTGTGAGGTACTTTTATGTTAATCTCCTTTGGTAGGAATTAGTTAGCATTTAATGCTTCCCCTGTGTCACTTTCCACAGAGCAGTAATACTCGGTTGTATCAGGTTTTCAAGCAGTGCCACCTCTCCACAAGGCTTGGGAGGATCCTGCGTACTGTTAGGCAGGGCATACCTCTATATCCTGCAAGGAAATCTTGTCCTGATGTGGTTCTGCAGCATGACTGGGTGTGGCACCATGGGGTTTTGCTGCATGGCTTTTCAAAGGTATACCCCCTCCTGAACAGGACAGACGGAAATACTGTCGGAAGCCGCAACTGCCTCTGCACACACACACACACACACACACACACACATACACACGCAGCCCTTCCTCTTATAGCTGTTTTTGCACACAGCTCACCGGCAGCAGCTGAGCTCCTTGTCGACCTTGAGGGATCGATGCAGAGGTGGTACAGCAGAGCTGAGTGGCCATGTGGAAGCTCATAAATAAGAATGAAGGATGGCCCCAGGGGCTCAGGGTGAGGAGGGTGTGGGGGGCCATCACGAAACACCCCACCATAGAGAGGCTCGACACAGACACTCTGCTGCCCAGCGCCCCCTCACCCATCTGGAGATTAATTACGCCTGTTTCCACATTACCATCCAGCCCCCCCCTCAGGGGAACCTTGACTCCTTCAACCCCATGCGCACTCGTCTTCCACCGCCCACCACCGCATCCACCTACACACTGTAGGCCACATCAGGGAAACAGGCAGGTCACTGTAACTCAATCTCATCTTTTACACCTCCATGAAATTCCAGCAGGCTGCAGATTGCAGTATTTATGGCACTGACACTACAGCGTCGAGCTTGAGAATTCATATTCTTGTCATCAACTGTCATTTAGCACAACCTCTTTCTTCCCACTGCATTTTTTTCTGTAATCATATGTGCAATGCAGGAGCAGGCGCTGGAACTATTTTCCCATTAGCCCCCCCCCCCGCATGATGACAGCGCTGCGCTCATCACTCACCACCGTGCCCTCGGAGCTTACGCTGCCATTGGATATTGATAGGGCCCTTGAAAAATCGCCCTCATAGAAAGCATTCTGCCAACAAGACCCATAAAGTGAGCTGTGGATCCATATAGAGGGTTAATGGTGCTTAACACCTGCCACACTGTGCACGCTAATATATCAGCCCCCAATTATGTGGTAATTGTGGGTTTTTTGAGGTGGCATTAAGTCATTTACAAACTAAGTTCACCAACAAATCTCCAGGTCCACTTGCTTAGCTTTTAATAGAAACCTTGACCTTTTAATGACTTCTAGCTGCAGTCATCTTCAGGGAGAAAAAGATGTTCCGGCATATTCTCTTTAAGTGTTTCATGGCATGTTATCCTGCTGATTAGTATTATTTGCGTTGGCTTAATCCTTTCCTTTATTTCACGTTTGCCCTATCAGGTATGGCACTGATGTGTGGCGCTGTCCTCCCACTGCTTAGCGCATATTAATGAAATACTGAGCTTCTGGGTCCATTTCTGTGCAAGCTACAGTGAAGCCATAAAACTGAATGCCACGAGAGCAGCTGGCATTTCCGCTAACCTTGTAATAAAGCATGATGTGACAAAAGTGCTGACAAAGAATCTGTCATTCTGTTTACTGCGTTGGAATATGAGAATCGCGTGTTCTGGTAAGGGGGTATATTCCCTGAGACGAGGGGTGGGGGTTTAGCAGCCTGGCTTCTGAGGTGACCTGGTAAAGGTCACCGTTGTTCCACTCAAAAAAATCCCTGCAGGCTCTTCTCTGTTGTGAGGATTACATTCGATTTGAGAGCAGTTCACCTTAATCCAATTTAAAGCTCTGCCCGCTGTGTGTTTTCCTTTTTAAAAGCCATGTCGCGGGTCATAAGGCTAGACAAAGTGTTTCCTTAATAGGATATCGTAACTGGATGCGATACAATGCAGTGCGCATAATTCAAGTAACAGTGAAACAGACATCTTTGTCTTCCATAGTGAGACACAGGAGTGACATGAAATATGAGGGCAGGGTGTAGTTATGTGGATGATTTAAATCCATCCCACAGTGGGCAGACCGAGGGAGACGACTGTTCGCTTCCTCTCACGCCACCCTACCCTCCAAATCCATCTTGCCAAACATCAAGTTTGCTTTAGTGGAACGTACAGTTGTTGAGGCACTACTGACCGACTGATGAAGCCATAGGCGTGGTTTTACATGTTGCCAGCAAGAGAAGAAGAAGGGGTTAGCATCAGTTATATCATAAGTGCAGACTTTATTTGCTCTTTTCCCAAATGACTTCAGTGAATGTTACTAACCAACAGGCCCCTCTTGTGTCGCTCTCACACCAGGTCATAGAGACTTTGTTCGTTTTTGTTTTTTTTGTTAGTGTTTTTAATTTAGTTTGTTTATTATTAATTTGTTCAGGGGTCAGTACACATTCATCGTATATTCATCATCAATGTAAATGTGCCAGTGTTAGCCCATAAATGAATTTGCACCACAGAGAAAACAAATACAAATCTTAGTAAGTAACAAATTGCAGCTATAAAATACTAGTAATAATGACAGTGAATCTGTGTTACGCAAGACCGATATTTCTCTATTGGGTCCTGTATTGGATACATCAAGTGCCGGTAGCTTAACAGCAACAGAGTGGTTCCTCAAAGCGAACATAATTATAAGCTTGTTAACTGCTCAAATCATTGTATCTGTATTCAGCAGCATTATCAATGGTGTGTATGTAGCCCATAGGTTCCTGAAGGAGTCCGGATAATACCCAAAAAATCTAATCAAACACTTTTGCTTTTACTCCTCCCAGGATATGATGAAATAACATAAAAACTGCAGGAGATGGAAAACAGGAACCCCGAGCCAGAAACAGGCGCCCTTTCATTGTGAGCATAGATAACATAAGGCAAACTGCGGTTTCGATGTGTGAATTAACGATAAGGGGATTCAATCTGATCCTTTCTTGAGCTTTCAAAAATCCACCAGAACCACCAAAAACTCGACATGATCGGGGTTTATCTTTTCCTCCTACCCATGCCCGAAGAGATAGCGCTTATTAATTGCTGGTGCAACGGAAAAAATCCTAACTTTGTACTTGTGCTGATGCTTGTGCATTCAACTGGCTTTATCTACCCACTCTCGCATGACTCAGGGCTTTTTTTTTTTTTTTAATTTCTTTTTGCATTATTTTATTCTCTTTTTTTATTCTCCTTTTTTTCGTACCCTTCAGTCACTGTCTTTGCCTTTGTGTCTGTGTTTCCATCTCTGTTTTCTTGCCCCCTCCGTCCCTCTCACTTGCTCTCTCATTTTTCCCCGGCTCTAAGCCTCTGAAGCCTATATAGGGGAAGGTAGCTGACGGGCCCGGCAAGGCTCCTCACTGAGAGCATGACAGACATCCTCTATCCTCGCCTATCCTGAGCCGACGCTGTTGTTGAAAACACGCTGCGAATGCTTGCTCCGTCAAAAAAAGCACTCCCTCCATCATCTTCACTCTCCTCAGGAAACCTGTTGCGCTTTTTTGTTTTTCATTCCTACACCCTCTTCCTAAGATTGGTTATCTTTCACTGTCACTGAAATGTCACCTTCACTGTGTGAGAGTGAATAAAGTGTGGATAGAGCAAACAGAACTCTCCCACTGTTTATTAATAACCAAGCCTCTACCTGACTCGGCTCTCCTGGTCTCTCCAAACCTGGGAACCTTTCGAACAGCATGTCCCAGAACACTGTGGAGTTAGCACACCTTTCATCCGCCCCTCTGCACTGCAGTAGGAAGGGTATGTTCTCAGTACTCACTGTTTGCTCTGGGTGTATGTATTGATCTATCCATAGGCACGCGGATCTTGAAATAGCACCGGCAGAGAGGCACAGAGAGTCGCTGGAGGGACAAACACATTCCAGGAGGCGAATGGAAACCGGCTGGGTGTTATGTCAGTCTGGAAACCACACCCCCTTCCCCTTACTGTACCTCCTCTCGCACTCTCGCTCCAGAACAAGATGACCTCTCCGCAAACAAACCTTGACCTTTGCACACTGGGGACTGTGGTTTACTTACCGCCGGTCGGGGCCCCTGTGTTGTGAGGCTCTGGATCCGTTCTTAAACACGGAGACTCCGCCATAAATCAAAAAGGAGTAACAGTTGTTCTCCTTTCCTCTTCTATGAGGTTATTAATGATGTGTGTTGAGAGAGCTGAGCTGGACAAAGCCGAGAGCCTGCTGCTGCTGCTGCCGCTGGGATCTTACCCCATCAAATCCCAGTGTGGGCCTTGCCTTGTTTTAAACCTCTAATTCTCTGCAGCTACAGTGTGTATGGCGTGTGTGCATGTCTGGATTTTAATGTGCATGTGTGTTTTGTTGTTGTTGTTGTTGTTGTTTTGAACAATGTGATCACTTTGCCACCACATCTAAAAAAAAATAAAATAAAAATAACCCCTCAGTCTGCTTCATGTGGAAACAATGAAAATCTCATAATCCTCATGTTTGTGAGACAGCGTGATTAAAAGCACCGTGATACGCAAACCACAGAATACTTAGCATGATTGCACTTATTGCCAGGGAGAAGTGGATGCTAGACTCTCCTACAAACGTTTGTATCCATGCAGAGGAGGCAGTAAAAAGTCGATGTTGGAGTGTGATCCCTCCATCACCCCTCCTTCTTATGTAGTCAGAAAATGCAGAGAAGAAGTGTGAAAGGAAGGATCAGTGGCTAGGGGAATAGCAGATGGTGAAATGGCATCTGCAGGCCTTTGGCTGTCTGTCGCGGGCATATTTGTCACCCTGACTAACCTTGTATCCTCCAACTCTCTCACTGGAGACGGGCGTGTCTAGGCACCTTGTGATTTGATTCAATGAGTGCTACTATGAGACTATTAAACCCTTATCTTGATCCATCAGAATTCTTGATTTCCCTGTATAATTTTATACTCACTGCACAACTACATGCTAAGCAGGCTTACTTACACCAAGGCTAACAGAGTAGCCTAGCTTGAAAGGTAAACAAACCCAAAATCCTTATAGGCAAGCCTTGCGAATTGGCAGCAAATCTTGGCAACATCCCTGGCAGTTATAAGGACAGAGTTTTTTAATGGTTGCTAAGACATCATGTATAGAATTGCCAGTCAAATCCTCTTAAAAAGTTTCAACACTTTTTTTCCACAAGTTATACTTCTACTGTGCATGCACAGGGTTTCACAACACATTCTTTCGCATCTCAATCCAGACTCGTGCTCCCAAAAGAGTCTTTGAACAAGCTTTCAGTATGTTTAATGTCTCATCTATGATTAACTTGCTTGGTAATCTTATGCATTGGCATGATATTACCTCTTCTACGCTAATTCGAAGTCTGACTCTGCAGCCAAATTGGTTGAAACTGTTGTGAATCTCAACTCCCGTCAATGCAACAACACAATTGACTGATAGAGATAGCCTTTTAAGAAACAGAGTTACGTCAACACTAGGACGTAAAAGCAGCGCAAATGTCTTAAGTCCATTACATTTCACCATCCCTTTGGTGTGACCATTAGGAATACATAGCCGGTTCTTCTTCATACGGCCAATACAATGTCAAGAATATAGGATTTGGAATTTCAGATTATTGACGTTTATGCATCAAGACATAATCTTTCAAAAGAAAAATTCGATCTATCGAAGAACACAACCAATTCAGTGGTATTCTACCCATTTTCTCCAGATTCTATCGGTAGTGACTCTTAAATGGTCATATTTAATGCTTTAAATAATTTTGACTTGTGGAGCAGCGGCAGGGCAGATGATTTTTCAGCTGCTGGATATGGAGCTGAGGTGCCACGAGATATATCTTAAGGGGAGGAAACAGACATGTCAAGTTAACAGAGAGTCATCCGTGCGATGTAAGAGAAGAGGCACAAAGTCAGCTGCATTTATAAAGAGAGGCGACGATAGCGTTTTAGATTTCACAAAAGGGGTCAGGTTGAAAAAAATTAATGAGCAGCTACTACATATGAAACAGATATGTTAGCGCATTAGCTTGTCCCTGCAGCCATTATGCGCACACCATTTTGAGGACTCTTAATAGCCCCTGCTTTACTGACTTTATTGGCCCTCCAGGTTGAATTAATGAATGTTTGTGGTTTGAAATCTCAAACCATATGATGTCCACTGCATACACACACACACACACACACACAAACACACACACATAGCATTAGTGTTCATGAAGTTTAGAATGCTAACCTGACGCCAATCTAACCATAACTAACCTTATTTGGTCATTTGGTCATTTAATTTAATAATGTCTTGTAATTGGAGGTATTTTGTGTTATTTTTATGAGATGTAATTTAAAATCTCCCCAAATACGTCCTCATTTTCCTCTTCAAAATTAAGGATGAGTAACAATTGGAACATTTGGTGCGACTGCTTCCTGGTCAAGGGGGATACCGTCTTACTTTAAATACTTAAAGTTACAATTACAGTCCATTATTCATTCCTCTTCTGTCTCCCCTCTACATATCCCTTTCCTTAGGTCACTTTACATGTTCAGAAAACGACTTGAGTATCTATGAGCTCCACATTAAGAACCAGTAAGATCCCCTGGATCCAGTTTTCTTCCTACTGAATCGCTAGAGTGTGATTTGTCTGAGCACCCAAGTACCAGAAATACAGTATCTCCAAAGTCCTTGTAAAGCTGTCGAGGTAATGGATAAATCTCAAAAAAGCCACAGTTGCTGAAACCAGCAAGGTAGCACCGGCTGGAGTGGGAATACCTTCTTAAGAGCCATTTTCTTGTGCATTTTCTTCCGCATACCTGTGTTGTTTTTTATTTATATGCTGATATGCAAATGTCAATATTTTATTTGTCATTCGTGTGAGTAAGGAACATAGTAATTACTTAAATAAATAATATTTTCTTGGAGGAATGGACAGTAGTCTGAAGGAAAGAATGTCATTTAATTATTGATTGATGGCCTTTTGCTCCCAAGTATAAATCATTTTGACATTTAATGGCCTCAAGTCAAATGATCAGATTACTGCTCCAAGAAAAAAAAAGAGCAAGGGGCCAGTAAATAAAGAATATATAAAGAGAATGTTGCTGTATTTACTGGCAACATTTAGTAAAGACGTGTAATGGTAGAAAAATAAAATCAACATGGGTGACGTGTACGTCAATGAATCACGGTGTGCTTAATGTGGAGATTTACGATGCAGAGAAGTCGAGTTAGAGCCCTTATATATTTACATTACATTCATTTAGCAGATGCTTTTATCCAAATTGACTCGCAATATGTGCATTCAATCTCCATGAGAGCAAGAGCTAGATGGCATAAAAACATTTAACCCTGTCCCTTAATGTTTTTTTTCTTAGAGGAACTTTGACATTTAGTAAGTGGTAGCATCTTTCAGACACTGAAGAGGAGTAAATGGTTTCTACTGTGACCTGGAGGGAGTAAAGAGCTTTCCTGAGTGTTGAACTGAGTGCGAGCTGCAACAGGGAGCCACTGAACAGAGAGACAAAATGATGAGGGAACACTGGATTATACACCCCTAGTTGGACGATTAATCGAAATATTGAAATCACATTATTGATTTAATTATTGAAGTCTTATATCTATGCTGTTGCGTGCCGGCCACACAAGCAACAAATGTCACAACAAATTGGCTTTTGCGCAGATGTCTGCACAGAGCTTACACACACACCGTCTGAAGATGAAATTGACCTCACTAGCGGACCCCTCATGGGCACGGAAAGTATGATTTCGCTTTAGGGAAAACCAGATTGGCAACGGTGCTGAAGAGGAAAAAAACGCGTGACGTGGTTGTGAATGTGGGATTGTCACATTTGGAAAGTCGCAGAAATAGTCAGATGCAGCCTTCTGCGATCCTGGTATCTGTCCAACCATCGAACATACACTTCAGTTGGAGACTAACTGTGCCCATAGAGCTACTGAGGTGTCTTCAAGGTTCACTTCACAAGCTGTAGTCTATATTTGTTGGGTATAACAAATAGTTCTGCCTTCCGTCTTGGTGACTGTCAGAGTTTCACTGAGCGCAGAGCGTCCAGAAAAAAGTGCTTGCATCGCTCACTTGCTGGAAAAACTGCATGACCCTCCTGTCATTTATTATGAACTGGTGGAGTTGCTGTCTAAACATAGTTGTCAGTGTTATTGATGGTAGCTGGTGACCCTTGTCCACCCAATGTCAGTCGGTACACTGAGGACAGAGAGCAAAATCTGAGAATTTACTCATCCTCAACAGAGGAGGGGAAAAAGGGGAAAAAGAAGAGTGAGAGCACGAAGACAATGCCAGTCATATAGCAATGCATAGAAAGGAAAGTGAATGATCGACAGTAAAAAGGAAATATCTTTGTTTTTGAATGAATCTTTAAATTTGCCTTCGAGTGCCTCCTTTTTTTTCATCAGAGGAGGAAGACAAAAGGAAAGGTAGGACCTGAGTACAGCGCACGAGAACAGGTGACACTGGAAGACTCTCCGATGAAAACGACTTTGCTGATGTCTGCTTAGTAATAGAAGTTGACGTCTGCGGGCGTCAGCGGAATTTTTTATGGAATCTCCCCCCTCTCAGCGGGGTGTCACGGCAGATATTTCATGTCAACGGGCGGATGCAGAAAATCTTTCCAGTCCTGTCGCGCCCTAACCTCTAAAAAAAAAAACACAGACATCAGCAGGGTAACCAGTCATGCCACATGGGTAGCTACTGACCTGGCCTCTGCAGGAACGCAGTCAAACCCAACCATTCATATCCAGCAAGACTGCGCCGAAAGAGACGTATTATCCCTTGAAAACACATGTATAATTAATTTGCTTTCAGAACTGTGCCACTTCCAGATTTGGCTTTATGCTGATGTGTTGAAACAGGATTCTGCGACCCACAGTGCTGTCTCCGAGTGGCTCTGAGTGTGTGTTATGTGTATTTTGCATATACCCTCCAGTACACTCCACACAAATGCAAATTTTTGTTGGGTTCTCGAAGGTTGGATACAGGACTAGGTGTAAATGCCAGCATGCTAAAGAAAATATCACTGCAGTATATTGATGGCGAAATTCAAAATAAAGACAAGGAGAGATGTCTGCGGCTTTCACGTTAGAGCTGATAATACAGGAGGAAGCGGATGCATTAAATGCTGCTGTGGTTTTATTTCTTTACTAGACAATGATTTTGCTAAAGCAAAGAAATGTGTGTCAGGTCCGCTCACATACCAACCCAGTCACCATTTTTCTGAATCTACCTTATTAAAAAATGTTCCGTTTCCGTTTTCTATTTCCGCTTTTTCCCTGAGGGTCGCGGTGATGTTGCCTCCTTTTTCAGGGGGCATTTCTGGAGCCTATCCCAGTCACTCGATGGGCGAAGGCCAGGGTACACCCTGAATGAGTCACCAGTTCATTGCAGGACCCTTACTGATGGCAGAGGCTGCCACGCATGGCACATCAGGAGCAATTTTGGGGTTCAGTATCTTGCTCAAGGACACTTCGACATGTAGCTCAGTCCCACCCAGGGGAGCCTGGATTTGAACCAGCGACCTTCCACTTACTGATCGAACGGCTCTACTCACTGAGCTACAGCCGCCCCCTTATTAAAAATGTTGTCTGTAATTTGTTTTATGATGCCCCCGATGAAGGCTACAAGCTGAAATGTGTTGGTTCCAATTATAAAGTTGACCAGTGTACTACATGTGTTGCTGGAGTATTTATGTCTTTATGCGTTTTCCCTCCTCCATGCACCTTGGAATAAGTGCTTCTACAGTTGACAAGTGCTTCAGTCACCCTAGGTCCACTGGGGCCTCCGACCTGCGTTTAAACACGTTTAATAACTGAATGTATCTGAGCTTACTCGCTCTCAGCTCCTTTGACACAAGATGAGTACTGTAAACTGTGAAGTGAAGCGAATCTTGACATGTATAACTGCTCATTCTGACCCTGTGTGCTTGTTAATCGTTGGCGCATCATGCCGCTGCCAGCAATGTTGTCCTCTCTTTATTAGTGTCCGTTCAGGTTGGCTGCATTTTGGATTGGGACTAATTATACTTTAGTCTATACTGGGATTGGCTCTCTTTGGGTCACTTACTTATTAGGGAAATTATTTATGCATGTTGGATTGGTTTTGCACGGAATCTATTTTCTCCTCCTCCTTAAAAAGCAATCGAAAGTAATAAAGTAAGTAATTTATCATTTATTTTCTTATCTGAGCTACATTTTTGTTTTGCATTCTGTATTGTATATCTAATTGTAGCTAGTTTTTTTGCAGGAATTATTACCGGTAGATTGCATCCGGGCAGGATGACGGCCATCTTTTCCAAGCCACCAGGAATATAATCATCTTGGTGTCAGCATCTCATCGGGGGGCGGGGAAAGTCCTGATCTGTGGGTCGTAAACCTTATTTTCTCTGAGAGCACACCAATTTCAGCTCCATTTGTTGTGTATATTGGCGACTTAATCCGAACATTGATTCTGACCAAAGTGTTTGAAGGTGGTCTGCAAGACTCTTAATTGCCCCCGATCTTCTCACTCATGTTCTTGTCTAGTCTGCACATCCGTCCTGTGTGACTCCTTGTGTGTTCTCCGTGTGTGTGTGTGTTGGGGGTGTGTGAAAGCTTTGATCTTTTCCCGGATGACTCCCGGTGTGAGGGTGGAAAGCTCATTAGCTGTGCCTTTCACCTGTCTGTGGTAGACAACAGGAATAACCAATCGCTAATTAAGTCACACGTGATTACCGTGTTCTGCTGTGTAGGTGAAACATTAATATGTATGTTTAATTATATGTTTGCACAGTCTATATATAGAGTGCAGCGCAAGATGATAGAAAATGATAATACATTTGGCATTTGCATGAGGGGCAAGGTTGACGTTACTATGCAACAGGGAAATGCATTAGTTCTGGGCAGTATCGTCTGAGGGTGATTCACATCTGGTAAAGTGAGATGTCTGCACAGAGCCCTAAGGATTCTAAGAGACATTAGCCAACCCAGCCACACTCTGTTTACCCATCTGTCAAGAGATACAGAAGTGTCTACTTCCGTACTACCAGACTACAGAGCAGCTTATTTCCTCAGGTTGCAAGATTCCTGACCTCATCCTCAACGCTCCACAATGAATAGTCCATTTTTCCTGACTTGATCACTGGTTATTAATTAATCTGCATAGTTTTTCCGCCTATAAAGCTTCAGGAAGTACAAACTTTATTATACAGTCTTGTATTGCACACATGACAATCCAGTCATCTTGAATTTTGAACCCTGCAGCTACTATTGGAATCTACTCAATTTTTTTTTATTTTTTTATTTGCTGCTTCTCTCAGCCTTTGTCAAATGTTTACTTTCCATGTTTAATTACAAAGCATTGTGTCTCATCCTTAGTCTCAGCAAAAACAATGAAATAAAAAATCTCTGTCTGAGCGACATGACAGCTTTTTCCATTGTCTGAGTGGACAAAGAACTCTCAAAGAACTCAAAGAACAAAAAAAAGTGTTTCCAGTATCAAACATAAATCCTACAGTGGACTAGCTGGGTTTGTTTAATAAGTCAGATCCAGAGTGCACTGCGGGCCTATAGAGTACGCTTAGTGTGACAAGTAAAAATGCTCCGCTTTCTCCTGATTTACAACTCTGCACAATGGTGCACAATGGGTAAAGTGTGGGTTTTGATGCGAGTGTGCATTTGCTGGGGCTCTACTGGGCCAGTGTATTGTTTCCATGGTGTGGAGCTCTGCAGAAATGAGGGGAAGTGCATAAGAAAAAGCTTTCCAGGGCGCTGGAATGACATCCTGCTGTATTTATCACCTGCTCGTCCTTCCTCTGCTCTCCTGCTGAGCTAGGTGAGTCACACTCTCGTACTCTCCAGCGCTCATCTCTCCCTCTTTGCTCTCTTTCTCTCAAACCTCTGCTACTCATACTTCTCTCCTCCTTTTCTTTTTTTTTTTTTTTACACACCACACTGCCCTCCATCTGTCTCTCTCCCTCTCCTTCTCCTCCTTGGACTCTGGAATAGTGTCAGTCCCTGACGGATGAGCCGAGTTTGAAAGCCACTCATTGGGATAAATGAGTGTACTTTCAGAAGTTTCTCCTGCCTCCTGGGAGGCGCAAAAATCAGGCCTTGAAAAAGAGGCAGAAACAGGGGGGAGTCGGAAGTGAAAAGAGAGACAAAAAAGAACGAGATAGGGGCAGGCCGAGAGAGATTGCACATCAAGGGGGCCTTTGTACATTATTAGGTCGATATCTCAATCTCGGTGTCTGCGTTGAGTTCTACCATGCTTTATCAGCCTCTTCTCCTCCCCACCAGTGAGAAAAAGCCCTCAGAAAAACCATTTACCCTTTTTCTTTGATGTGAAGAGCTTAACGTCGTTCCGAGGCCTTTTCTCGCCACATTAAAATAGAGATTCCTGAGCTTTTAGATATATGTGATTGTGGCGGGAT
This sequence comes from Spondyliosoma cantharus, assembly GCA_900302685.1. NCBI lineage: Eukaryota > Metazoa > Chordata > Actinopteri > Spariformes > Sparidae > Spondyliosoma > Spondyliosoma cantharus. Next base: position 17,263 of record OMLP01016074.1, read on the forward strand.
TGTTACAGAGAGCTGATGCAGAAATTGGCCCATGGATATTAAAGTGAACT